>SNQJ01S0020578.1:13685-38423 GCA_010110895.2 Picea sitchensis | reverse complement strand
ATATTGTTTTATTATAAAACAAAAACAACAAAACAAACAAAGAAAAACAATAAAAAATTTATAAAACCATGGAAACACACAAAAAAACATTATAAAAATCAAATTATAAAAATAAAAAAAACATTGTCAAAAATTGTAAATGGACATCTCATTCCTGAAAACGATAGTCAAGACATGTTTTTACACTTAACATTGATTTTTTTTTCTTAAGAAATTTCACGCAGCGATCGACAACGAAACAAGCACAATAACAACAGGTATCAAAACACATTCTATTTTCTTTGATTTACCACATTCATACTTATTCCTGCATGATATATTTTTCAAACTTCTCACAGTTTTCATGTAGGATTCGTACTAAGATTTTTGCAAGATCGGACACGACTAATTTTAATGTTGGTCCATGATTTTCAAGAATCACAAAATATTTCAGAAAAACATGCTTTGATAAACTGTTTGAAGGAGTTGATCTTCATGATGATGTTGTTACACAACAACTTTTTGCGCATCTTGATGAATGTTGTTACACAACGACCATGTTGATACAATATCATTTCCATTTTTTTCACTTCCTATGTTGTTGCACCAACATTTCTACTTTTCCATTTTACATGTTGCGACACCCATATTTCCGCATTTTTGCCAAATTTCATGTTGTGACACTATCCCATTTCTCCTTCAAACGTGCATTGATCATTCCTGGTGTTGAATCCCATCTTCCATTGAATTATCCTTTATGAATTCACACATGCTTATCTTTCTGAGTTGCATACATCATTTCCTTTATCTTTTTTAGTTCATTTTTTCCTTTCCAGATTTCCTTCTGAATAAAACAATCTCCCTTTTCCATGATTACATTGCCATACACATTGTTTCTACTGAGATCTATCTTTTAGTCCTATCAAATATTTTTATACAAACTCGCGTTGACTGATGTGGGATTCCTTAAGGCCCACCTTTCAAAAAGTATTTCTCCATCGACCTCAGTACCTTATCTGGGATATAGACTAGAGTTCCTTTTGAGTACCTAGAGGCTTGCATGATTTAATGGAAAGTTCTCTCACAAGCAATCGTTGGAATACATCAATGTCCCTTGATCATTAGATATTGCAAGTGGCTCGACATCAACACCTCTATTCGCACTTCGCAAAATGTACTCGGGTACCTTGACACTCATTGAAATCACCAGTGAGTTTGTCTCGCATTGGTTAACGACATTCATCAATGGCCGGTAATCCAATGATTTCTCTTCATGCTCGACATCGACACATTCATTCGCATGATTAGAATTGTACCATCAGTTTGTAGCTGGTGAAGACTATACACTTTTTCATGATCCCCTCAGCAGTTGCAGTAGTTTGATTTCAGATCTATAAGAGTACCACAGTTCCATATTCTCTGCCTTCAACATTTCTCATGATTCAGCAGTAGCAGTTCAAATTCCTTCACTTCCATGATCCAGTTACAACAACAATAGCATTAGCAGTTCCATTTTCATGATTCTACAGCAGTGACATCTTCCATGCTCCAGCACCAGCCATATTCCTATTGCATTGTTCATCATCATTCTTGGGTAAGTGGAGGTATGTTATTTTCTAATCTTTAATCATGTAATTCCTTATCTTCTAGTAATGAATAACTTTGGAAAATTCCCTCACCATGCTCTATTTCCTTTTTCACTTCCATAACCTATGCCAAGTTGCATAAGGATATGCAACCACTTCAGTTGGGGGGGGATGGAACCTATATTTACCATCTCATCATTCCATTTATGATTTGTTAGCACTAGGATTCACCTTCAGATTGCATGGAAGGCAAGCCCAGTACCCATCAAGTTATATGTGAATGATAGAGTGTTTTAACTTGTCAAATGGAAAAGGACTCAAATGGTAATGTTCTAACTCAGACAACAGGGCTAGCATGCACCAGTAATTAAAGTCTTGGTTAACTTCTACCATTAGTTTGGGATTAAGTATGAATAGAGGGAAGACTTGAGTGAGAGGAGTGTAGGGACTGCTGCAAACATCAGGTCTACAAAAGTCTAAGGAAGAAAGTTTCTAATCACAAGATCTTCTTGACATCAGAAAATAAGAAAGCTAAATAAACATCATGATAATATAATGATCAAACATCCACCATCACATCACCNCCTTCAAAGCATGAACATTTAGCAACTGAAGCAAATAGACTGGAAATGAAGTTGATTTCTATTAGCCAAAAAGTCTTAATTCAAGTACATCACTAGATCATAGTCAGTTCATCAAAATATTACAAAATAAAGCGAGTCGTTCTCAACCATCTGAACCTACTAAATCAATTGATCTATCTATTTATAACAAAAAGGGAGGCAACAGCTGGAGGTACGAGCTAGCCTCCTTCCCTTGAAAATATCTTAAACATTTATTTTTCTAACAACTAAGAAAACAAACTATGCTATAAAACAAGAAAATGTTGGTGACTAATCCAGTCATGCTTCTAACTAATTTGATCCTCTTTTGCTGCTTAACTCCTATTTTTCCATGTGTCCTTTCGGAGCCTATAGTTGTCCTCAGCATGCTAGCTTCTACTTCTGTAATTTTCTCCATNCTAGATCCTTGGTGTTTGCTGGCAACTTCCTTGAGTAGCAACTCTAGATAGCGCACCCTAAAATGGAACAAGGAGATAAGGTAGTGCATGTAGGTAGCACCCCTATGCTACATATATGTGCCATCATTTATCCTCTGTTGAAATATAAGGTAGCGCCTGTGTGTTGTGCCTGTGTGTAAACCTGCTCCCTACCAAATATTGTGTGGCGATTGTAGGTAGCGTCGTTGTGTTGCATATATATACCAATTATGTGCTCTGTGGAATATTATGCAGCGCCACTTACACTGCGTTTTCATACAGGTTTAGGTAGCAATACCAAAACCCAGCGTCTTTGAATCTTGAACAAGTGCAGAGTAGATTGTGTCCTTCCATGATGAGAAAACCATTTTACTTAGGTGCCTTGACTATACCATAGGTAGTGCTTTTACCACTGAGTGAAGCTAGCACTTAGCAAAAACTCAAAATCTGTGTAGATAAATGCCTAGAAGCCTATATAGATGGAAAATATAGTATTTTCACATTAGTTAACCCTCCCAAAAAGGAACAGTCCCCAAAAATAGAGCTTACCGCTTACCAACTATTTTGTCATCTTGACACGTAGCCTCACACTCTTTCTGGTAGAAAGAGTATCTTCAATTGACTCAGCAGACTTCTTCTTCTTAGCACTGGCAGGCTTCTTCAATGTAGTTTTGCTCTCCTTAGCTGTTGGTTTGTCATATTCAATGGCAGCTTCAACCAACACCTGTAAATTCCTTTGGGCTACCTCATCTTGGAAATGCTTCAGTTTTTCCTTTAGCTTCCTATTCTGAGCCTAGAAACCTTTGTTCTGTCTGTAGAGGTTATGGAGTTGTCTATGTAGGGGTTGATTCCTTCTTGCTGCAAATATTTCCAATTCAAGAGTATGACTGTAGCCATCCATAATATCTGTCATCTTGACTCTTTCAGACATGGCTTTATTTTTCAATTTAGCCACTTATTTTCTTGACTCCTTAAGTTTTCTGATAAGTCTCTTGAATTGTTGATCACCAGAGGAAGTAGAGACATGCACAGTCTCATAAGGCTTCTTCTCATCCTCTTCTTCCCTCTGTACAAGAATGTTCTTGTGTGTTTCACCAGCCTTCTCAAAACCCTTTCCTTTATGCTTCTTATCTTGCACATCAACTTCTCCTTTGTTCTTCACAAGCTCTTCAAAATCTTTCACAAATTCTTCATCTTTCCTCTCAAAAGGTCTTTTGGTACCTTTACCCTTATTCCTCTGAATAAGGGTTTTTTATTTCTCCTCCACAAGATTTTCAATGCTTTTTCCTTTCTCCTTATGCATAGGGGTTTCTGGTAAAGACTGCTCTTTGAAAACCTCCTTAGGAATTGATGACCTAGTGAAAGGTCTTTTACCCTTGATTTCGACTGCTGGAGGGGAAGAGGGAAAGAGAAGCTTCTTTCCTCTCTTAGATTTCAACTTGGTAGAGGAAGGCACTTGATCTAACCCTGGTGGAGGTGGGGGTGAGAAATCTCTATGTGGGGAAGGACAAGTCTCCTCCTCAGCTTCCATGACCTGCTTGTTGATTTCTGAAACAGGGGCTCTGCCCTTTCTCTTCTTGTTGATACCTGCTTTAGTATTGGTGGATGTTGAAGGAAATGCAATATGTGATTGGGGAATAGGTGTTGGGTCCAACTTGAAGTGATAATTAACCACAAAATTGTTCCATGAAATCTCTTTCTTTCCAAACTCTTTAGAGACTAACATTCTGATCAATCCAGAGTGGAAAAGGCTAGAATCCACATCCTTAGATTTGGCTTGCACCCTATCTGACATTTTACCTATACTCCTCAATAGGTAATAAGGAGCATTCATCTCAATCTTACCAGTAAAATGTAACAACAGCCTTATGTGGTAATGATACAAGGTGTTAAATATCCCTTCACAATTAAAATATCTCTATATGAACTTCAAAATTCTATCAAACTACTCGATCAGTTGATTCCTTGGCATACTCTTAGACAACTCATTGGCTCGATATTTAGGATTGAAGAGATCTTTAAAAAAGGGTGAACTCAAAACCATGGCCTTGAACCACTTTTCACCTAAAATGGGAATCCTTATTGCAGTTGAGATGGAGGTTTTAGTTACCTAAAATTCCAAATCCCCAACTATAGTTTTCTTGCCATCAAAATTTAATGTAAATTGTTTTGCTACCTCTGGATGGCCTCTCTTCGTGTTCTGGCAGAAAGAGAGGCATCCTTCTCTTTGAAATATCTCCCTTGCCATGGGCTCTGTGTCAAAAAGGCGCATGTCCGCAGGTTTTTTCCTAACTATTTTGCCACCTTTGTGTGCTTTCTTTGACTAAGGGGTCTCCATGACTCAAAAATGAGGTTTCTTGGGAGGCTTAAGGGATGCTAATGACCAGAAAGCTTCAATTCAGGTTTCAAATGTACAAAGATGGCCCTTAAAATTGACAGTGCTTAGAAAGCCAAGCTTGACTATGGGAAATAGACCTTTAGACTTGTACAAGATTTTTAGAGCGTAGACTATGAAGGGGTAATCCAGAATGGCTCTTTGTACAGGATGAAAAGGAGAAAGGAAAACAAAGAGGGTTTGAGCAGCGCCTCTGGGTAGCGCAACGCATACATAGAGGATAAGATATTACAGGCTTGCAACTTCAATGGTTAAATAAAACGACAGTAATCAGACCATGGACACAGGAAAGGATGTTTTCAGGTATGAAAATACGACTTCCTTACTACCCTGCAGGCTTAACAAATTGAAAACCCGAGCACAAATTTCCTGAGAAAATTAATATGCAAAGGAGGTTTCACAGGATACTTGTAAAGTCGACACCTGTTGAGGTATTCAATGAGATCCTAGGATGAAATTGAGGAAACTTCATCCCTCAAATCTCTCACAGCATCAGATTTAGTTGACATATGGTTGCTTGATCGGAACTGGCAAACTTATGCAGTGCAACACTGTTAAAAAATTTCAAAATTAAGAAACCGTTACCAAGGATCATAAATGCATGATCATTTGATGGCACATTAACCGACTTTTGGCACTGAAAACAAGGGACACAGTCTCAGTCGTGGAAATCATGACTTGGAGTGGATGGATGATAAACATGACAGGCACTACGGAACTGCCTGATGAGTAGGCAGTGCTTCCAAATCAAAAAATGATTGGATAAGTAAGTGAGTACAACGAGTCATGCTTACTAGGTCATGAGTGAAGAGAAAGAGGAGTCACATCAGTTTAGCAATGGGAGGAGTCGATTCAGGGACAAGTCATGATGAGGACCAAAAATGAGTTATGATCTAAAGTAGTTCTAGAACCATAAACCAAATTGAGGACCAAACAAGAATTATGACTCAAAACTTTAATCTTCTAAGATGAACCTAACATCAAACTTTAAGAGGATGAGACTCAAAAAATTAAAATCTAAGGCTTAAAAAAGTATTAATCAAACTAAATACCCAAGGCAACTTAGTGTGATAACATTGGCTCCACAGGGGATGGCATGCCCCCTGCGAGCTTCCAAGAATGAGTAGATTTAGTGCCTTATCCTAGGGCTATGGGTTCAGTTATTGGAACCAAAAATAAAAAAGAAAATGATATTTACAATGACATGAAGAGCCATTAAAGGCTCAAGCAAAGTACTTTTTCAGGAATTTCCCATTGACAGGGCCACCAAAAACCTCTTCATCCTCCATATGCTACAGCTTGAAGGTGTTATTAGAGAATACCTTGTAGATGTTGAAAGGGCCAACCCATAAAGCTTCAAATTTATCGTGCTTGCCTTTATCTTGTCTCAGTGCATCCCACTTGAGCACCAGATTGCCCAGTTGAAAAACCTCTTTGTTCACCTTTTTGTCAAATGCCTGCTTGAACTTCAGTTGATGGTCATATGCCTTGTCTACAAGTTGTTCCCGAATCTATTGCACCTCAACCAACTGTTGAATCCTCCTGATCATATGATCTGGCTCCCCTTGATAATCCTGGAAGAATTTTTCCACAGGTAACTCAATTTGAGAAGGAAAAACTACCTTAACTTCATATACCAGCTAGAAAGGGGAAAGTCCCAAGGATCTTTTCACTGTCACTTTGTCAGCCCATAGAGAAAATTTGAGTTTTGAATACCATACCTTTTTGTTATCCTCTAGCAACTTTTTAATAATCTTTATAATGTTTTTGTTCGAGGATTCTGCAAGCTCATTTCCCTATGGATAGTAAGGGGTAGAGTGAATCAATGTGATTCCAAACTGTTCACAGAACTGAATAAATGGTTCAGCCTTGAAAGATGCAGCATTGTTAGTGACAATTATGTTCAGGCATCCAAACCTCGCCATAATGTCTTCAAGGAAACCAATGATCACTTTGTGGGAAGCATTCTCGGTAGGAATAGCCTCTATCCACTTAGTGAAGTAATTTGTGGTAGTCAAGATCCATCTATGTTGGCCACTGGAAGCGGGATGAATTTTGTCAATAAAATCTAGGCCCCACTATTGAAAAGGTCTCGAAGCTACTACGAGCTTTAATGGAAAAGACTTAAGTTGTTGCTTTCGAGAAAATTCCAGACACTTATTACATGTTCTGATCTTAGCACAAACATCCGTGAATAGACTAGGCCATAAATACCCAGCCTTGAGAATATTATAAGCAGTGGTCCTCCAAAAATGATGCCCCCCACAAAAACTATCATGGAAATCAGACATAATCTTTTGGGCTTCTTGCGGGTCTAGGCATCTCAACAACACTCCCAATGGATCCTTCCAATACAAAATTTGATCAACCAAGCAATACTTTATTTATTTGAGTTTTAATACTCTCACCTTGTTCTTTTCCATACCACTTGGAGGTTGTAAACTCTGCAAGAAAAATATAATTTCCTTGTACCAACTGTAATCTGCCAATGCAGGGATGATTTGAATACCTTTGTCATTTAATTCATCCTGCTGCTTTTCTGCACATGAGCTAATTAAATTTACCCCCAATGCTGAGAAATTTGATTCAGCCAACAGCTTGGCTAAACCCTGACCTTTAACCAATTTGGTAGGCCTGATTTCTAAATCGAATTCAAGGATTTTAGCAATCCATTTGTTGTGTTTTCTGTCAATATTAGGCTGAATAAGAATTTCTTTTACAGCAGCTGAAGGAACATAAGCAATAACTCTTGAATTCAACACATAAACCTTGAAGGACTTAAGATCTTTAACCAATGAATAGGCTTTATTATCCATGAGGTCATACTTTAGTTCGACATCTCTCAATGCCCTACTAAAAAAGGCAATGGGTTGTTCTAAGCATTCAACGTTCTTCTGGAATAGGACTATTGCTACTGTATCAAAAGAGGCAAAAGAAAAAATAAGAAAGTCCTTGGAGTAGTAGGGGCTGACAAGAACCGGGGCTTATGTCAAGGATTTCTTTATTTGATCAAAAGAATCACGGGCCTCAATAGTCCATTTGATTTCACTATACTTCCTCATCATGGCTATGATATACTTAACTAACT
Source organism: Picea sitchensis (assembly GCA_010110895.2). Taxonomy (NCBI): domain Eukaryota; kingdom Viridiplantae; phylum Streptophyta; class Pinopsida; order Pinales; family Pinaceae; genus Picea; species Picea sitchensis. Next base: position 30,336 of record SNQJ01S0020578.1, on the reverse strand, counting down.
CAACAAAATTTGACACAAATCTTCTCAAAAAGTTGATTTTTCCTAGAAAAGATTGTACCTCTTTTTTAGATCTAGGGAGTGAAAAAGTTTGTATAGCCTCAACCCTGCTGGAATCAATCCTTACTCCTTCAGCTAACACGATATGCCCCAATAATTTTCCTTCTTTCATGGAAAACAATGATTTTTTTGGATTCAAAGAGAGGCCAAATTTTTTGCATTTCAAGAAAACCTTTCTTAAATGATCACAGTGTTCCTTATCATACTGAGAATACACAGTTATGTCATCCAAATAGATAACAACAAACTTATCATTTTCTCCAATAAATGCTATGTCCATAGCTCTCTGAAAAGTTGCTCCTGCGTTCATCAAACCAAAGGGCATCTTGGTGTACATAAATGTCCCCCAGGGAGTGGTGAAGGTCGTCTTCTCCATGTCCTCTGGAAAAATAGATACCTGATTGTATCCAAAGAATACATCCTAGATGCTCCTATCACCTTCTGTAATATGTGCTCCATCTTGGGTAAAGGATAATTATCCTTTTTTGAGTTTCTGTTCAAATTTCGGAAATCGACACAAGGTTTGATTTCCCCATTCTTTTTTTTTACTGGGACCAAAGTGGCTACCCATTCAGAATACCTCAAAGGAATGATAATTTTTGCATCTAAAATCTTCTTAACTTCTTTCTCCATGAAAGGTATCAACATAAGATTGATTTTCCTCAACTTTTTCCTAAAAGGTTTGGTGTTTTCTTTTAACGGGATCTTGTGCTCTATTATGCTTGTGTCATAAGTTCTGAGATCTTCATAAGTTCAAGAAAATACGTCAGAAAATTCTTTCAACAACTTAGTGTATTCTTCCCTCTACTTTTCTGATGGGATGCTTGACAGTTTGACATATTTTGGATCTTTTTCAATGCCCACATTGCACTCAGTGATATCACCATCATCAGTGGATACCTTCCCTTTCAATGCCACATCATTCCCATCAAATAATCTTTCCAAAGGAATTAGTCCCTTTGGTATATGATTGCTAGGCAACTGCACAATATGATGATTAGCAATTTTATTGAGGAAAACATCAACATGAAAAGTGATTTTTGGATCATGATCCTGATCAATGTGCAATGCAGAAAATTCATCAATAGTCTCAAGAAAAAATTTAAGTTCTAAATCATCTTCGAACACCTTCCAATATTTTACACTATCTGGTATAGCAGGCCTGTATTTGACTTCTACATCATACTTGATTTTTGGTGGTATGGGAATTATGAATTTGCTTGCTGATACAGATAAAGAATCAGCCATAGTATTCTCTTCTCTATGAATGAATGATGTATTAAAATCAGAGAAAAAACTGTCCACTAAATCCCATACTTCATTTCTGTAAGATCTAAGCCTAGGATGCTTTGTTTGATAAATATTTTTAATCTGATGGACTATCAATTCAGCATCCCCAAATATTGACAACTCCTCTATCCCCATGTCTTTTTTTTCCCTCAAACCCAAGACAAGAGCCTCATACTCTGACACATTATTAGTAGTCTCAAATTCTAGTTTATATGACAAAGATATAGTTTCTTGAGTTGGTGAGACAAAGATCACCCCAGCACTAGCACCTTCCTTGGAAGAGGATCCATCAAAGAACATATTCCAGACAGAAGTAGTTAGAGGAGGATCTTTAGAAAAGTTGATGGAATTTTTTCTGATTTCTAAAGGGGCTTCCAGGGCATCGATGAGCTGCAAAATACTAGATCCCATATCTGTATCAAAAGCAAAAATAGGGTGATTGGCAAGGTTTTCTTCATCACTAATGATGTAAGCCAATTGGTCTTCCCTGTAAAGTCTTCTATGCTCTCCCCCAAAAACAGGAATAGTAGCATAAGAGAGATCCATATGCAAGGTTCCCCCAAGTCTTTTTATCCAGGATCTTGATAAGAGCATACCAAACTTGGGGGGAACATCAGAAACTATGATATCCATAAGTATACTCTTCATGGGTAGCTGAAATAAGGTCACCACCATATCCTTAATCACTCCAAGACATTTGAATTTTCTAGAATCAAAAGAATATAAATCATGATAGGTCTTTGTGACTTCTAACCCAAGTTCATCCATAACAAATTTTGGCATAAGATTGTGGGATGCCCCTAAATCCATGAGACAATTGTGTAGCACCTTATCATGTATATTCAGTGAAGTATAAAAAGGTGGAGATGATTCATCTATGTCTTCTATCAAAGGACCTAAAATCACTGTTGGTTTTTCATATTGCATATTTATGGAATCGGTGGTATTTGGAGATGATTCTGGCTGTAACATTTTGGATAAATATTTTCTAAAATCCTCATTTTTTATCAATTCCAAAAAAGGTACAGGGATATTTATTTTTTGGATCGCATTCTCAAAACTGAAGGAAGGGGAAGGCTTCAAGATATATTTGGTTTCAGGAGGAGGATCTTTGATCAGAACTTGTGATTTTTGAGAGTCTTTTTCCTTTTTGTTCACTGTCATAGCCCTGGCAGGATCTTCTTTCTGAATAGGTTGATTAGGGGCTTTAGTTTTTTCTGCATTCTTCTTAGATCTCAAATTATATCTACCAGGATTCTCCTTTTCTTTCTCCCCTTTTCTTAACTCATTAATTTGAATATCCATTAAAGATTGCTCATAAGAGGATTGAGTCAAGTGTGGGGATGGGGAAGTATCACCTAAATAGTGAATCTCAGGGTCAACTTCAACCTCCTCTTCTTCTTCATTTGACACTAAATTATTTTGCAAAGGAGCTTGTACCCTCTGATAATCTCTCTCTCTGTTTCTGGGAATGATTTGGGGAGCATTGTTGGGTCTCCTGAAATTACCTCTGTTTTTAGTGTTTTGAGAATTTCTATATGGTTGTCTTCCTTCTGATTTCAATTTCTCAATTTTAGTGGAGAGAGATTTTACTAATTTGGTTAGCTCATCTACTTGAGAATGGACAACATAGGAATCAGAAGTTGAAGCTTCAGCTTTGTTTTTTCTCCTATCCCTATCAGATTTTCCCCTGAGTTTATCTGATGCCACTATGTTGGATTCTACCTCTAAGGCAACATCTTGCATATGAACCAAAGAAGGTGACCTTCTTTCCCTCAAAAGGAGGCAGAATTCAGAATCAAAAGCACTGGCATAAGTGATTTTTTCCATGGTTTCAGTGGGTTTGATCTCATCATGGATTTTCTTGTACATTTTGTTAAATCTTTTAGAAAAGTCAGACACTAAGTCTCCTTCTTTCCTTTTCAAAGACCCAAATTCAGTGATGTAGTACAAAAAATATTTTTTGTCACCCCAATGCCTCAAGAAGGCTTCATCCAGTGCCTCAATACCAGTAATGGATCCAGGGGCCAGACCCCTAAACCACTTCCTATCCTAACCAAACAGGCTTTGGATGAAAACCCTCATCCAAACATCTTCATTTTCAATATTTTGGTTATCTGCGTAGCTATAGAAGGCAACAAGATGTTCCTTAGTTGTTACATATTCTTCTCCCGTAAACTTAGGCATGTATTTCAAATAATCTCCAGGGGGAAGATCATTCAGTGGTTGAGGTAAAGGTAGAGGATCATATCTTGCAGCCACTATGGCATCCATCCTATTAGCAGGGGGGTTAACAACTGCCATTTGATTTTGGATTCTTGGTTAACAAGAAGGAGAAGGAGACTTGATTGTATGTATAGTAGGAGAGGAAGGAACGAATGAAGGGGGGGGTTCAGTTTTCACAATATGAGGTTGAGTTTCTTAAGAGGATGGTAAGGTCTGGGAGGGAGATGACGTTCCAACTTCTTTAGCAGCAAAAGTTTTAACAGAAAGAGGTGTAGAAAAACCTAAAGTAGGGAAATCTTCAAAACTATCAAGACTGAAACACTTCTCAATATCAGGGGAAGAAAATATATCAATGTTTTACTCTTTCAGTTCAGTCTCAAAGGACGATTTTTCAACATGAAACTCTCCAAAATCAAGATTTTTAGATACTTCAGCAGAAGATAAAGGAAGCTTACTTGATAAAGCAATTGGAGTATCAAGAGTAGAATTAGGCAACTGACCAAAAACACTTGTAGTAGTAGCAGAAAAACCTTTTTGGGAAGATTTTCCCTTATTGATTATCTTCTCTGGGTAAGCCTCAGGTGGTACCAAAGGTAGTTGTGGATTTGATCTCGTGTGTCTATTTTTAGGTGCCAGAGCTGAAACAATGGATTCACCAGGTGTAGTCTGCAATCTTCGAAGCATTGATTTCTAATGCACATTTAGAACTAGAATAATGTGTCATTTTAATCCTAGGGAAAAGTCTTCAAATCATCCCTAGCAATGGCACCAAGAATGTTATCACTGGGAGTCACCTTCAGATTGCATGGAAGGAAAGCCCAGTACCCATCAAGTTATATGTGAATGATAGAGTGTTTTAACAGGTCAAATGGAAAAGGACTCAAATGGTAATATTCTAACTCAGAGAACAGGGCTAGCATGCACCAGCAATTAAGGTCTTGGCTAACTTCTACCAGTAGTTTGGGAGTACGTATGAATAGAGGGAAGACTTGAGTGAGAGAAGTGTAGGGACTGCTGCAAACATCAGGTCTACAAAAGTCTAAGGAAGAAAGTTTCTAATCACAAGATCTTCTTGACGTCAGAAACTAAGAAAGATAAATAAACATCATGATAATATAATGATCAAACATCCACCATCACATCACCACAATAATTCATGTGAATCCTTCAAAGAATGAACATTTAGCAAATGAAGCAAATAGACTGGAAAGAAAGTTGATTTATATTAGCCAAACAGTCTTAAGTCCAGTACATCACTAGATCATAGTCACTTCATCAAAATATTACAAAATAAAGGGAGCCTTTCTCAACCATCTGAACCTACTAAAGCAATTGATCTATCTATTTATAACAAAAATGGAGGAAACAACTGGAGGTACGAGCTGGCCTCCTTCCCTTGAAAATCTCTTAAACATTTATTTTTCTAACAACTAAGAAAACAACTTATGCTATAAAACAGGAAACTGTTGGTAACTAATAAAGTCATGCTTCTAACTGATTTGATCCTCTTTTGTTGCTTAGCTCCTGTTTTTCCAGGTGTCCTTTTGGAGCCTGTAGTTTTCCTCAGCATGTCAGCTACTACTTCTGTAATTTTCTCCATCATCAACTTATCCAAGGCTATTGGCATAGTCCTCCTAGATTCTTGGTGTTTGCTGGAAATTTCCTTGAGTAGCAACTCTGGATAGCGCACCCTAAAACGAAACAAGAAGAGAAGGTAGTGCTTGTAGGTAGCACCCCTGTGTTGCATATATGCGGCATCATTTATCCTCTGTTGAAATATAAGGTAGCTCCTGTAGCTAGCACCCTTGTGTTGTGCCTGTGTGTAAACCTGCTCCCTGCCAAATATTACGTAGCGCTTGTAGGTAGCGTCGTTGTGTTGCATATATATACCAATTCTGTGCTTTCTGGAATATTACGCAGAGCCACTTACACTACGTTTGCATACAAGTTTGGGTAGCAATGCCAAAACGCAATATCTTTGATTCTTGAGCAAGTACAGAGCAGATTGTGTCCTTCCATGATGAAAAAACCATTTTACTTAGGTGCCTTGGCTATTCCATAGGTAGTGCTTTTACCACTGAGTGAAGCTAGCACTTAGTAAAAAATCAAAATCCATATAGCTAAATTCCTAGAAGCTTGTATAGATGGAAAAGATAATATTTGCATATTAGTTAACCCTCCCAAAAAGGAACAATTCACAAAAATGGAGCTTAGCCCTTACCAACTATTTTGTCATCTTGACACTTAGCGTCACACTCTTTCTGGTAAAAAGAGTATCTTCAATTGACTCAACAGACTTCTTCTTCTTAGCACTGGCAGTATTCTTCAATGTAGTTGTGCTCTCCTTAGTTGTTGGTTTGTCATATTCAATGGTAGACTCAACCAACACCTGTAAATTCCTTTGGGCTAAATCATCTTGGAAATGCTTTAGTTCTACGTTTAGCTTCCTGTTCTGATTCTGGAAACCTTTATTCTGCCTGTAGAGGTTCTGGAGCTGTCTATGTAGGGGTTGGGTCCTCCTTGCTAAAAATCTTTCCAAGTCAAGGGTATGAATGTAGCCATCCATAAGCTCTGTCATCTTGACTCTTTCAAACATGGCTTCCTTTTTCAATTTAGCCACTTCTTTTCTTGACTCCTTAAGTTATCTGATAAGTCTCTTGAAGGTTTGATCACCAGGGGGAGTAGAGACATGCACAGTCTCAGCAGGCTTCTTCTCGTCCTCTTATTCCCTCTGTATAGTAATTTGCGTGTGTGTTTCATCAGCCTTCTCAAAACCCTTTCCTTTATGCTTCTTCTCTTACACAACAGCTTCTCCTTTGTTCTTCACAGGATCTTCAAAATCTTTCACAAAGACTTCATCTTTCCTCTCCAAAAGTATTTTTGTACCTTTACCCTTCTTCCTCTGAATAGGGGTTTATGATTTCTCCTCCACAAGTTTTTCAATGATTTTCCCTTTCTCCTTATGCATAGGGGTTTCTAGTAAAGACTACTCTTTGAAAACCTCCTTAGGAATTGATGACTTAGTGAAAGGTATTTTACCCTTGATTTCAACTGTTGGAGGGGAAGTGGGAAAGAGAAGCTTATTTCCTCTCTTAGATGTCAACTTGGTAGAGGAAGGCACTTATTCTAACCCTGGTCGAGGTGGGGGTGAGAAATCTCTATGTGGAGAAGGACAAGTCTCCTCCTCAGCTTCCATGACCTGCTTGTTGATTTCTGAAACAGGGGCTTTGCCCTTTCTCTTCTTGTTGATACCTTCTTTAGTACTGGTGGGTGTTGAAGGAAATGCAATCTATGATTGGGGAGTAGGTGTTGGTTCCAACTTGAAGTGAGAAGTAACCACAAAATTCTCCCATGAAATCTCTTTCTTTCCCAACTCTTCAGAGACTAACATTTTGATCAATCCATAGTGGAAATGGATAGAATCCACATCCTTAGATTTGGCTTACACCATATATGACATTTTACCTACACTTCTCAACAGGTAATAAGGAACATTCATCTCAATCTTACTAGTCAAATGTAACAACAACCTTATGTGGTAATGATACAAGGTGTTAAATCTGCCTTCACAAGTAAAATATCTCTGTATGATCTTCAAAATTCTATCAAACTACTCGATCAGTTGATTCCTTGGCATACTCTTAGAAAACTCATTGGCTCGATATTCAGGCTTGAAGAGATCTTTAACAAAGGGTGAACTCAAAACCATGCCTTGAAACATTTTTCACCTGAAATGGGAATCCTTGTTGCAGCTGAGATGGAGGTTTCAGTTACCTCAAATTCCAAATCCCCAACTCTGGTTTTCTTTCCATCAAAATTTAATGCAAACTATTTTTCTACCTCTGGATGGCCTCTCTGCATGTTCTGGCAGAAAGAGAGGCATCCTGGTCTTTGAAATATCTCCTTTTCCATGGGCTCTGTGTCAAAAAAGCTCATGTCCACAGGTTCTATCCTAACTATCTTTCCACCTTTGTGTGCTTTCTTCGACTAAGGGGTCTCCATGACTCAAAAATGAGGTTTATTGGGAGGCTTAAGGGATGCTAATGACCAGAAAGCTTCAATTCAGGTTTCAAATGTACAAAGATGGCCCTTAAAATTGACAGTGCTTAGAAAGCCGAGCTTTACTATGGGAAATAGACCTTTAGACTTGTACAGGATTTTTAGAGCGTAGACTATGAAGGGGTAATCCAGAATGGCTCTTTGTACAGGATGAAAGGGAGCAAGGAAAACAGAGAGGGTTTGAGCAGCACCTCTGGGTAGCGCAACGCATACATAGAGGATAAGCTATTACAGGCTTGCGACTTCAATGGTTAAAGAAAATGACAGTAACCAGAACATGGACGCGAGAAAGGACATTTTCAGGTATGCAAATATGGCTTCCTTACTACCCTGCAGGCTTAACAAACCAAAATCCAAAGCACAAATTTCCTGAGAAAATTAATATGCAAAGGAGGCTGCACAGGATACCTGTAAAGTCGACACCTATTAAGGTCTTCAGTGCGATCATATGATGAAATTGAGGAAAATTCGGCCCTGGAATATCTCACAACATCAGATTTAGTTGACATGGAGTCGCTTGATCGAAACTAGCAAACTTACGCAGCGCAGCACTGATAAACTTTTTCAAAATTAAGAAACCATTACCAAGGATCATAAATGCAAGATCTTTTGAAGGCACATTAACCGACTTTTGGCACTGAAAATAAGGGACACGGTCTCAGTCGTGGAAATCATGACTTGCAGTGGATGGATGATAAACGTCACAGGCGCTACGGAACTGGTTGATGAGTAGGTAGAGCTTCCAAATCAAAAAATGATTGGGCAGGTAAGCGAGTACAACGAGTCATGCTTACTAGGTCATGAGTGAAGAGAAAGAGGAGTCACATCAGTTTAGCAATGGGAGGAGTCGATTAAGGGACAATTCATGATGAGGACCAAAAATGAGTCATGATCTAAAGAGGTTCTAGAACCATAAACCAAATTGAGGAACAAGCAAGAACTATGACTCAAAACTTTAATCTTATAAGATGAACCTAACATCAAACTTTAAGAGGATGAGACTCAAAAAATTAAAATCTAAGGCTTAAAAAAGTATTAATCAAACTAAAGACCCAAGACAATTTAGTGTGATAACATGATTCACTAACATTTCTTTTCCAATGACACTTTGTTGCATTTCGATTGATATACATATTGGAATTATTCATAAAGATAAAGAAAAGGCTTTCCTATACACATTGATGCTTTCTTATGCACATTGATAGCTTATTATTTCCAGTGAGTATATGGATAAATTATTGCAGCAAGAAAATAAATAAGTGAAATGAATGTTGTTGACACAAGAACCAGCATTCTTTGTATTCATGGTTGTCACACAAGAACCAATCATAAGAAAATGTAAGTTGTTACTCATGTATATCACATGTTGTTACTCTTGTATTTCATACCACTGTAAACATTCATTGTTAAGGACATCATCAATCAAAGCCATAGTTTAAATGCCAAAAGTTCTTAAGAAAATCCATGCATGGTTGCATGAGGACATGCAACAAGTTCAGTTGGGGGCATGTTGGGCCTCAAAAATGTCGTATTTTCATCCGCCTTTTCCTTCACTATTCCTTACATTTCATCGTCCCATTTACCTTCCATCATACCATTTTCATAAATACATTTGGGTTTCACATTATTATTTTCCACTTTGTTCATTTTAGTATTATAAGTGAATTTGTGATTAAATATTGGAAATTAACATATTTTCATTATATATCAAGGTTGGATGAGTTTGATGATGTGTGTAGGAATATTTGAAGATTTCAACAAAGTCAAATGTTACCATCTAGCCTTCATCTTCAAGCTTTGAAGATTTGAAGAATATTTGGGACAATCATTCAAGCATATTCAAAGGAGAAGATCAGGGAGATTTTGATAGGATATCTTATCTAAGATATTTGTGGAGGATTTGAAGTAATAAGTTGAGATAATAGTGGATCTGTCATTATGAAACTCATGTATATAAGAGAGTGTTCTCTCTTCATGAAGGGGAGGCATGTAATTCATAATTTAGTCTTGTAATTAGGAGAAGGGGATTCTTAGCTTTGATTCTTTCATTGTTATTCTTTCATGCTTTGTCATTTGATTCTTGTAATATAATTTGAGATTGATTTATTGTGTGAGCTCACATATGTCTTTTGTCATTCAAATTTTCACATGTTGTATTGTTTTCCTAGATTAATTTCCTGCTTTCCTAGTTAGTCTTTCAATACTTTCCTAGGTTAATTTCATTTCAATAATTTAGATTAGATTACTTCTACTTCAGTTCTGCATATATAGTGTGTGTTCTTCTTAAGCCTACGAACCTCAGATTGACAAATTAAATAGTTGGGCAAGTACTACAACGGAATTAAATGACAAGATTTTTGTCTAACAAGAGGCAAATATTGAGCAAGGGGCTTCAAGCCGTCTCTGGGCTACTAGTTTTAAAATCTCATGTTAAGCAATAAAATGATGTTTCCATTGTCCTGTGGATGTTTCCCTCACCCTGAGGGTTTTACCACGTAAATCATGGTGGATCTTGTTTCTTTGGTTCTGTGTTGCAAATTAATCTATGTGGGTTCTAGGACCCAACAAGTGGTATCAGAGGGACTGTGTTGAGATAATTGTCGCTTGGTTGAAGATCTTCCTGCGTGGAGGAAAGGACCACTAGATCTCCTGCCTGGAGAGCGCCTGCGTGAATGGTATATTTGTTTGAGGTAGAGCAATCAAAGCAGTTGTGTTGAGATGGGTGAATCATTGCCAACGTGGAGAAATTAACTATGAAATTTCATAGGACAGAGATTCTGGCGTGAGAGGGCCGCATTGTTAGCAAGGGTGTGCTATTGCAGCGTTGTACATGGAGGATTTTTTGAATTGATCAACGAGCATTGTTTCTTCATGCACAGTGTGTGAGGAGCATTTTGGAAAGGTTGTGTGTAAGGAATTGTAGATTGGAGTAATGGGTCATCGGTTGAGATAAGAGAAAAATAAGGGGGAGGGGAGACAGATCAAATGAATTAAGATCAGTCCGTTTTGGCAACGCACACCCTGAGTCGAGTTCGAAACACAACAGAGCTTCCATTTCTCGCCTGCGTTGCCTGGGAAATCCCACAAGGAGGAGACACGCCTGCACGAGGACCTTGTTGCAGATTTGCTGAAAATGAAGCCTGGGGACCGGGTTCTTGATGTCGGGTGTGGTGTCGGAGGGTCAATGCAGGCCATGGCAGTGCACTCAGGTGCCAATGTTTTGTAATGTTCCTAACTAGCTAGTCTAGGAAATGCTACTAATGTGTGTGTAGGATCAATGTTTTACAACATATAAATGATCATACAAATAATAAATGCGACAAAGGACTGCAAAGTTTATATTATGATATCTATGTGGATTACAAAATGGTTGATTTCAGCTAAATAAACTGACAATACTCGACTAGATCAACAGACAAAGGATCTTAGCCCGAATACAAATAAGAAACTAAAAGATAATACCTGGAATATGGGAGCACTGCGGAATCAATGGATGCGTTGGGACTATGGCAACTCTGACGATAACTGCTGGAAGTCTGGAAAGTTCGTTCTGGGAGCTATAATTTTCAGAATGGACTGGAAACTATCCCAAATGATGTGCCCTGCTCTAGTCCTCAGTACTGGTATCTGTCGGATTCCTCTGCTGATGAATCTGGACCTCGGATGGATACCCCTGGGGGAATGCGCCCCTCTTCTTCTGGAAAAATGTGTCGTAGTGATTCCACCATTGGAATCAGATGAGATATGTCTCAAAACGACTACCTTGGTCTACTAGTAAATGGGTCGAAAGGGTTTCTCTGAATCTGGTCTGATGCTCGCTCTGGAACCCCAAATGTGCCCTCCAAAAGTGTCGCACGTCCAAGTCTAGAAAATGTGTCCCAGTTGATTCCTCCATGGGAATCTGATGAGGAACTAGGAAAAAGATGTGTCTTTCCCTCCTCTCAAATTGGTCTGAGGGAAATCTCAGAATTCTCCCTGGATGGGATAAGTCAACTAAAAACCTTCTCAGAAGTTGCGCCCTCACTCTGGATGAATGCGCCCTTGCCGCTAAACACTATGTAACTGTTGTTGAATAATGATAGAAGACCTTAATGATCTTCTCGGTGACAAGGGTGTGTCTCTCAACACCGAAATCAGCCACTGGTGTCTTCCTCCTGGAATCCACTGAACTTAAGATGCACCTCTTCTCCTCAATGACAAGTCATAATTTGCATAACGATGAATTAGGTCGCAGACTCTTTTCTTATAGCTTTCCAAAACCCTAATTCACTGCTGAAACCCTAACTCCTTGTTGACCTTTTCCCTCCAAGTGACTTTTACTTTATTTTATTATTCCTTGATTAAATCACTTAATTCATTAATTAATTAATCATTTTACCTCTAAAAAGTGATTTATCCATCCTTATGGATTCTCCAGCCACTAAAAGTCACTTCTCATCATCTTATCCTATAGTGCTCTTCTTCCCGATTCCAATGAGCTATTACACTAAGAGGTTTCTCCAAGTAATATGCCCATTATGACCTTCTTAGTGAAATTAATTAAGATATGACCCATAATAACTCAAAATTATTGAAATCGTCGGAATGCAACGAAACCAAAACCAAGATGTGTAGAATGGATCTTGATGATGAACGATGCAAGTCAGGCCCAATAAAACCCCTCAATATCTCCCGAACTCTCTATCACCCCTATCTGGCTACTTTAGTAGGCACAACACTCTATAAAGTTATAATGTCCCAAAATGGGGCCATTACACGTTGTGGGAATCACCATAAATGACTACCAGATGGAGCGCGCCCAGAGCCACAACAAGAAGGTGGGGCTCGACCGCCTCTGTGAGGTCGTATGAGGCAACTTTTAATGCTAACGGTTCTTGTCTCGTATCTGAGTTGGTCCGTTTTGGAAACTTATTCAATGCTAACGAAATGTTCGCATTTTCTCAAGCTAAATAAATTCAAGCATAAAATTTTAATGTCTTATATATGAGGTAGGTTGCCTTTCACGATAGAGGTTGGTCGAGGTTTATGTTCTTGTCAAGTCTGAATAGGTGGGAGACCTGCAGAGGACGAGATCAGCTGGAGGTCGCGGAGGACATACTTGATCTAGTGGAGGTGCACCTTCTTGGATGGATTCTACTAATTCGGTGTGAGGAAGTCTATGCGTTGGAGTTTGTTCTTGAGAATCCTGTGTACATTATCCCCACGCATTATCTGTTCATTGTGAAGAAGTGAAGGTGCAAGTGCAGATCTGTGATTTGAAGAGTTGAGGTCATAGGCATATGTTTATATTTATGTAAAGACCATGCAACTAGCTAGACTTTACTGAATGTATTGTTGGCTGCGATGAACTTCAAGCTGTGTCAACTTTGTTAAATTGTTTTTCAGATAGTGTTTACTGCACGGTTTGTGCATGCATGCAAACACAACACAAAGTTGAAATGGACAAGCGTGATTGTAAGTTTGGACCAGTTGAAAGGGTGATGCAAGCGGTGATAGGCACATATCTGATGGATCGGTTATATTTTCATTGGGTAAGTTCACATAATCTCATTCTCAAAGTGATCAGATCTTTTGTTTGGATGCTTGTGCGAGAGGATAAACCTACATGAGGTGTGGTCTTGAATATGAGAAGAGGATGTGAAAACTCTACTTTTAGAATGTCATTGTGAATGGTAGCTAGAAATGCATTGTAAGGATTCTGAATAAGAGTTATCCATGTGGCCATCTCGATGAGGTTATTTAAGTACACAATCATTTTGTAAATGCACGCACCTAATTCCATGGGTTGTTAAGATAGTCTTGTTTTTAAATCATGTATTTAAGCATGAGTATGCTTATGCAATTTATGGATGACTTCAAATTCAATTAAATTGGAGTGGTACTTTCCCATGTGTTGAATATTGGAGTGTTGATAACATTTTTAAGTATCAGTAATGGCATGGAAAAGCAAGAGGTGTCGGGGTGACGGTAAAGTCACTGTGACAGTGAATTATTTTTTATTTATTTTGGAGTTGTAAGCAATTATATGTAAATGGGAATATGTTTATAAGACCTTGCAAGGCATGCGTACCCCTCATGAATCATCGGTAAAGTCTAGACGTAGGCCTAGGTGATAGGAGGGTATTTGTCTCATGAGATTACATCTAATGTAGCCTATTTAAAGTCTTGATGAAACTCCATTGTAAATGGGCCTGGAGGTAAGTGATGAACACTTACTTGGCTGACTTGGCCGGATTTGGTCAAATGAATGGTCATGTCAAGGTGGAGTTGAGACTCTATTGTAAGGTGCCCGGAGATGAGCAATGAAGGCTCATTTGACAGTCTTGGCTAGATTGGGTTAAGGTTTTCGAATGTTATATTCAAGGTGGAACATTGAAGGTGTTCAGGATCGCAATAGAAGAGTTGTTTTGCAAGCTCAAGCAATCATTGTATGGCCTGAAACTCGAGCAGGCAAATCTTGTACAAGATGTTTGATTCCTTCATGGTGAGCCAAAGATCACAAGAAGTGAGAATAACCATTGTGTCTATGGTGCTCACTATCTTGGTGTTTTTTTATTGTTGACAATATGCTTGTAGCAAGAACAAGCATGGTTAAGATCAACAGGTTGGCTCAGTTTGCTTGGACGTTTAAGATGAAGGATCTCGGAGAAGAAAAACAATCTTGGGCATGGAAATACACAGAGATGGGACTGATGGTAAGTTTTTGGTTATCACAACTAGAGTACATGGTATGATACTCAGGAAATTCGGTATGAATGATGTGAAATCGGTAAAAATATTTTGGCTTTCCATTATAATCTTTCTTCAGGTTTATGTCCAAGTGATGAAGAAGAAAAGGGTTATATGTCTCATGAATAGTGTGCTAGTAGAAAGATTGATGATTGCGATGAAAGGATTAGATAATTTCACGTGCAGTTGGTGTTGACAGTGGTCACATGACAAATTCAGGTGGAGCAATGAAATGGGTGCTTCGGTTTTTGGAAGCACGAGTATCACCTATCTTTATCTTGTAAGAAGGTGATGAATGGACAATGACATGGTATAAGGTAAATTGTTTTCAAGGTGGAGATTGTTAGGAATCTGACAACTATTTGGATAAGGCGGTTTTAACTGACCAAGATTTAAGGAAGACTCATTGCCTCTTGTTGAAACTACTGAGCTAAGATAGGGGCAGCAATTAATGTAATTAGTTTTGTATCACTGATGGAGATGTTATTTAAATATGTAGCCCTTAGAGGCAGATATTGAGCAAGGGGCTTCAAGCCCTCTCTGGGCTACTGGTTGTAAAATATCTTGTTAAACAATAAAATGCTGTTGTCATTGTCCCGTGGATGTTTCCCTCACCTTGAGGGTTTTACCACGTAAATCATGGTGTCTCATGTTTCTTTGGTTCTCTGCTACAAATTAATCTCTGTGGGTTTTAGGACCTATACAAAACTATAAAAAATAAATGTCTTAGGTTACCTAGATTGTTGACTCAAGGATGCATAATTCTCACTCAGTCCCATATTGATTACTGAATACCATTGCTTTTGTTTTTCCACCTTCATCTTGTTGCAGATTTGTTATGAATCGGTATTGATCAGCAGCCCATCTGCCGAGAGAAGTGCACCTCCAAATCTTGGATGGAGAGGATTCCATGTAATTGACGAGGCCAAGACAAAACTTGAAGCAAAATGCCCAGGAGTTGTTTCATGCGCTGATATATTGGCCATTGCAGTACATGATGTAGTGGTATCTTGCGATGATGCAAAGAGTATTGATTTGACTAATTGCGATATACAAGCTAAGGGACCAAATTGGGTTGTGCCCAGTGGAAGGATAGACGGATTGGTTTCATCCTCCTCGGACATTGCCAGTAATCTCCCATCACCTTTAGACTCTGTCATTATGCAGAAACAGTTAGACTCTGTCATTGTGCAAAAACATAAATTTGTGGAGAAATGACTCACCACTGAGGATCTAATCACTCAAGTGAGTATGTTCAAAGTCTTTGCAGAGAAATGTGAATGCTAGATATTAATGCAATATCATTTCATATTGACTTGATTATTATTGTTTCTTCATTTACAAATAGGTGAGCATACCATCAGGAAGACACACAGTCAATTCTTCAGATATCAGCTCTACAACTTCACTTTTACATGGATAGTCGACCTGACAATAAACTCGGCTAATCTGCCTCAACTTCAATCCCTGCCTCGTTTTTTATAGATAGGCATATAACGGTTCGTTTGGTGTTGTATGACGCTTGTTTATAGCTTATTATCTTGTGAGACGTGTTTTATATTTAAACATGTTTTATATTTAAACATGTTTTATATTTAGAGGTTATTTTTGTGATGCATTTAAAATTGGTCAGATATCTAAAATTTTGGTTCTCTTCAAGGAAAACGATCCCCAAAATGCAGTCCCTCCTAAACAGAAAAATGAAGGATGAAAAAAAACTTCTTACCTCATTCATTAAGGACTCTAAAGGGATTGAAGAAGCATCATCAAAGCACAATGAGAAAGTAAAAGCTAAAAGCAATGTCATAAGATTTGCAAGATTAACATAACAGTCATTCCCTTACACAAGACCAAGGCCATCGACCTAATGCACATTGCCTCTGACATAGATTTCACAGTTTCTTGGGTCATAGAAAGGAGATGCAATATACCCAATGTTTCTTCACAAGTTGTGAACTTTTCAATTTTATTATTACAGAGAAAACGAGACTCGTTTACAGTTTCATATTTTTTTCACTTCTATAAAAATAAGTTTATTTTGGGTATTTTGGGTAAACCATATACAACACCCTAGGATTAGGTCAAATTTAATTATTGATGATGTTAACAAAGAATACTCATAGAAACTTATTGGATGATTAATGTTTATAAATATTAATTTTGATTTATTGAATTTTAAAATGATGATGACAATGTTAATGGTTAATATACATTAAATTCAATTTTAATTTATCATATTTTAAGAAAAAATGATAAGAAACATATTTGAAAAATAGAGAAATTTAAATTT
>SNQJ01S0020578.1:0-13675 GCA_010110895.2 Picea sitchensis | reverse complement strand
CCACTATATTTAAGTCATTATATTTTAGTCATATTGTTCAATGACTTGTTTTACTATACAAGTAATTAGAATTCATTCTTATTTGAATATTTTTTATAATTTAAAAAAGAAACTTACTCTTGGTGATGTGAACCATAATACTTATCTATCGTTCTGAACTCTCAGTTTCTGTGTGAGGGGAACTTCTCTATGGTTTTTGAAATGCTCTTTGAAATTTTGAATAATTTTTAGTTATAGCTTTTCAACTAGTTCAACACTTGGGTGCATGTTCATAAATTAGTTCTAGCTTCTTCAAGGGTGAAATCAATTTTAATTTAAAATATATTTATAATCTAGTAACCTGTGAAAATTAAAGAGATTTAAATATATATATTTTATTTTTTTAAGTTTAATAAGTAAAAGTTGATTTGAGAGATAATAATTAATATCATTATTATCAATTAAAAAATTATTTTTCATTTTTAAATTCAATCCAAAATAATAATTGTTACTTTTGTTTCTCTTCTTTTCAATATGAGCACTCCACCACCTATTCCAAAAACTCAGCCTAAGAGCCAAAATCAATGAATGATATGATTTAAGAAATGGAACAACATATACAATCAACCCAACAAGAAGAGGTTGAAGAAAATCGCAACTTGAGAAATAGGATTAAAGAGCTAGAAGAAAAACTAACCAACAATTTGACCCTCAGTAATATGGAAAACAAATTGGATATCAAACCCCTCAAAGAGGAAATGAATAAGCTAATCGAACTGGACCATGAGAGTAATAAAAGATCCTTGAGCCTTATAATTTTTTGTAGAAAAGAACAAGAAGAGGAGGATACTCTAGCAATAGTAAAAGAATAATTAAATAATAAATCACAAATTGATACAACTTACCTCATAGAAGTAAAGAGGCTAGGAAAAATAATTGATCACAAAGATAGGTTGATACGTGTCAAAGTAAGTTGTAATGACCATAAATATATCATACTCAGAAAATCTCCGCTTTTAAAAGGTTCGTGAATATTAATAAATGAAGACCTCATTCCCGAAAACCAAGATGAATTAAGGAAGGAAGTTCAAAAGGTAAAAGAAGCCAGGAAAGAAAGAAAACGAAGAATAATTAGAAATCGAAAATTTATTGTTAGGGATAGAGACCCGAAGGATAATAATAAATATGAATTTGTGACACTCGAGATCATTTTTTGGAACCGTAGTGGTTTTCCATGGCACAAAGGTCCTATGATAAGTTGGATCCCGAGTGATATTGATATTATTTGTCTAGTAGAAACTTGGGAGCATGAGCAGTCTAAGGTCCCTAACATACAAGGATTTGTCTTGTGGTCGTCGTGAAACAAAAAGTCCCACCATAGAAGGATATGATGCATAGCTTGTTATATTAGAAAGAGCATTTCTTCTCACATTCAACTTCATAAGATCGACCCTCTCAATCAGTGCATTTGGATAGAAATTTCAGACACCAATGCTAAGAAGATGTATATAGAAATTTTCTATTTTGCACCTATTAATTCTACTTTTTATAAGAAAAACAATCTAGATCTAGCAATTGTCCCTATAATAATTTAGAACAAGATATTTATCCTCATGCTAAGAGACTTTAATGCTAGGACTGCAACTAAACAAACTACTCTTTTAAGTAATGATTCCAACCATAATCATTTCTGGCTAGATGAGGACCTTACATTTTATCTAATAACTACAAAAGAAGCTCTGAAGACCTCATTGAGAATTTGTTTGGTATTGAGTTGGTCAAGCTCTATAGCTCTCCAAACTTAATAATTTGCAATGGAGTAATGAAGTGGCCAAACTCCAACCAAATGACTTGTATTCATGGGCTAAGTAGTAGTGTCGTAGATTATGTGATATTTGATATCATTGTTTCCAACTAAATAACAACTTTTGACCTTTTAAATGACCATGAACCCGACTCTGATCATAAACCTTTAACCCTAACTATAAACTTTTCCATGCACAGGAGCACCATTGAAGAGAATTCTGATAATCAAAGGAAATTGCGCTTTGACAAAAGTAAAGTTGACATTTTCTTAAAGGGTTTAAATAGTAAATTAAATCTCCTAACTTATAAGGACAACATTGAAGAACTCTATCATAATTTTACAACTACCATTTCCCTTTCTATTAACAAGTTCTCTTTCGAGATGTCATGTAAAAAGAATAATAGAATGATCAACCCTTGGTATGACAAAGAAAGTAAAATTGTTAGGAAAGTCATTAGAGATTCTTCTAATGAGTCATTAAAACTTGATAAGATCAATATGTACAAATCCCTAATTAAAAGGGGAAAAAACCACTATATCAATAAAAGGCAAAAGCATCTTTCACAACTATCTAAGTTGGATCCTAAGAAGTTTAGGAGCCAAATTCTAAACCGCAATACTAAAGAAAATAATATGATTCCCTTAAGGGACTGGAATTCCTACTTTAAAATTCTTTACAAGTTATGTAATGCCATGGACACCATTCATATTGTCTCTACAGAGGATGAAGTTTTTTCTTTAAACGACATAGAGTTTGGGGTTAAGTGGCTTGAAAATGGGAAAACTAAAGACATTGAAGGCTACCAAGCTAAAAAATTTAAATCGGAAGGCCTATCCTTATTCTTCACATACACAAGCTCTTCAATTTAGCAATCAAGCAGGGCTTCCCTAAACCCTAGATATAAAGACTCATTGTTCTTATTTTTAAAAATGGGGATATAAACATTCCCTCTAATTATAGGACCATTATGATTAGCCCGATTTCAGCCAAGCTTTATGGAATTATTTTGGAAAAGAAGATTAACCTTTGGCTAGAAAGTCACGGTAAAAGAGCTAAAGGTCAGGCCGAGTTTAGGAGATATCATTCAAATGTGGACCATCTTGTTACCTTTAGGATCATTGTAGAGGAGTTCTGCAATACTAAAACCAATCTTTTTTGTTGTTTTGTTGACTTCAGAAAATCTTTTGACATGGTTCCTAGGAAAAACCTTTGGAATAGGTTGAAAGAGATAAAAGTGTCTCTTGAGTTGAGGGATGCTGCAATAAGAATTTATGAGAACGTTATTGCTAAGTTTAAAAGCACTAAGGGATGGTCAAAAGAGATTAACTGCAATATTGAAGTCAAACAAGGTTGTCTCTTGTCCCCTACTTTTTTTGGCATATACATTGACAAGTTAGAAGATCGCTTGGAAAAAACAGGTTGTGTCGGCCCTACTCTAACTAGTATAGTCATCAATCTTCTTATTTATGCCGATGATATCATTCTTATGGAAAGGAGTGCCCATGATCTTAAAAACCAACTAAGAATCCTCAAGGATTTTTGCTCCAATATTGGTATGACTGTTAATATTGATAAGACTAAGGCCATGATTATTAAATCCAATAAGATCACTTATGATACCTTCGTATATGACAACAACTTGGAGGAAGTGACTTCATACAAATATCTTGGAAGTGATATTCACCACAAGCTCAACTAGAATTATAGCATTGAAAAAAGGATTAATGGAGGATGGAAAGCTTATTATGGGCTTGAAAACAATTGTAAATCAGTCAATCTTTGGAGTTGGGATAAGAAGAATCTCTTCTTTGAGACTCTTGTTACACCTGTTATTCTTTATGGATGTGAAGTCTAGGGCTATAATATCTCTGGTGAATCCTAGAGAAAGATAGAGAAAATACAAAAGAATTTTATAACCTATAATCTCAAAATTAAAGGAAGTACGCCATATCCCATCCTCCTCTTAGAAACAAGTATCTCCCCCATTGAGAGCGTGGCTATGACTAGATACCTAATGTATAAGAACAAGTTAAACAACATGGAAGACAAGAGGCTTCCTAAAATTGCTTCAAATTTGAGTCGTAACCACTATTGACTCAAGCGAAGATGGCATAAAGATGCTCGGTCTTGGATAAACTATTGGGGAATCATGGAAGACACCATTTTGCAAAATAAATATACTATTAAAAATATCATCAAATCAAAATTTAAGGAGAAAAACTGGTGTGATAAAGAGTTAGAAAAAAAAAACAAATTAAGATATTACAAGGATGTAATCAACCTTAATATACAAGATCAAAATTATCTATCTGTTTTGACAAGTGTAAAGAAAAAAATAAGCATTTCTATGATAAGAACAAATTCTCACGAGCTCCATAGTGAAATTGGGCGTTGGTCAATTCCTAAAATGCCATGGGATGAAAGAGTGCATCATCTTTGTGACACTAAGAAGGTTGAAGATGAAAAACACTTTCTCTTAGATTGTCCAACCTATACCCAGATTAGATCTCACTTTCAAAATATTTGTCACACTACCAACCTTCCTAACCTCTTAACTCAACAAAACTATGGTGATCTTGGAAAACTTCTTTTAATAGTTTTCCAATGGTGACCATGGGAATCGTGTGGTGGTGCTCGTCACCTGTTGTGCTTCCTTAACACCCCATCCGGGTGTTCTTTTAATATATTGAAGAAAAAAAAAAATTGGCATATATTGAAGTAAAAAAAATTTAATTTCAACCTTATAATAGAAAGAGTGGTAAATAAATCAATATAAATTCATTTTAATTAATAATAATAATAATTTAAGATTATAATTTAAAATTTTCTTTTGAGAAGGTGGAAAAACTTTTCACAATTTAGATGTAGTGGTAGAGTTAAACGTTTACCAAGAGTCCCTCTCTCATCATATAATTCTAGAAAAACCAAGTCCCTTATTGGTAGTTTATAAGGCAAACTCCTTGGAGATGTTTTTTGGACTACAAGTTCAGGGAAGCTTTTAGCTAATTGAAAATAATTTGAAATCTTACTCAAAAACTAAAAAAAAAGGACTTACAACTTATGAACAATATCCATTAAAAACCTACTATCCCTATCTAATCATACTAAAAAAATATTATATTTTTATTTTTTTACAATACCTAACCATCATCCATATACATAAAACTTAACATACTATACCTTAATTACAATTTTAACTTTTATTTAAATACTATCCCTATCTAATCATACTAAAAAAAATATCATAATTTAATTTTTTTTTTACAATACCTAACCATCATCCATATACATAAAACTTAACATACACTATCTAAAATACTCGGAAAAACAGAGTATAGCCTTATCTTTATACAAACATTATAACCCAAATGAGTTGCTGCCCAACCAAAAAAGAAACCCACTATATAAAGCTCTATAAAGTGCCAAACTATCCAAAAAAAAAATAAAAAAATTAATAAAAGTGCTATGAATCATCATCTAATATGTCATGTGACTATGTGAACAAACCAGAAATCAATCACAAGACTTTATGCTAAGTGGAGCTATGAGTTATGAATATATTCCTTAGGAATCATTTTGGCTCTTTTCAAATATCTTCAATGAGCCTGGGTCCAACTCCAATCCAACTTTTGAGAGGCTGTCCACTTTTTGGTTCCATTCCCTGTAAACATGATTAAAAGAGATGAGAGAAGTTCATGATTCAACTTTTAATATTCTAAAATAATAACATAAGTGTGTAATTCTACATTGAGAAATCCTTTCATTCAATTTATGGCCAATTGAGAATCCCATAAATATGAAAATGTGTGATTTATTTTTGCTACTGAAGGATGAGTTTAAGAGCCATGAACTTTCTTCGTGGTTAGCTCCAGCCCAACAGAAATAAAATGTGTGTGAGATATACAGGATACTACCCATCCCACCAGTTGAGGGGTCCCCTTAAGTAGCCCCATAAGAAAAAGCCCATACTTCCCGTCCCACCAGTTGAGGGTCCCCTTGAGTAGTCCCATAAGAAAAAGCCCAAAGCTTATCTGTCTGAATTTGAAGTTACTGTTGAGATATTGTGTGCTTGGTCTTGTTACCATAAGGAAAAGCAGAGAGAATAGCAATTTTAAGTTCCTTTTCTTTTTTCCCTCTATATAATCAATAAATCCTTAATATAGCAACACATTATGCAATACTGTATTAATGGTCAGACTCAATCTTGGAAAAAATAATAATAAATTACACGCTGCTTAAATTGATAATTTAAGAAAATTATGAAAATGGAACCTGTGCAGGGTAGTCAGGGTGTCTGTAGGAAGTGCCGAAGATCATCGATGAACTTGGAAGACAAGTAATAAGGAAAGACATGAAAGCCATGAACACCATCTTCGTAGAACAGAATCTCCGCCTGCTTGCCCATGGTTTTCAGATGCTCAGCGTATCGGAGCTGCCAATCTTGGAGGAGGTCCAACCCTCCCACAACCACCAACGACGGAGGCAACGATAGCCCCAATATGTCGGCGCGAGGCAACGATAGCCCCAATATGTCGGCGCTCGTCACGTTGGCCGCCGGGTGGTCTCTCGTTGCCCCCACCGGCAGAAACGCCTTCCAACACCAATCGGCCGCATCCAACGAAATGAACGGGGCACCGTCTTTCAACCTCACCTCCGCCGGCGTCCTCTCGTCCCCGCCGAAGAAGGGCTGAATGAGCACATGCCCTACGATCTTGATTGGGCTCATGTCTTCTCCCGCCAAGCGGCATCCGATGTGGTGGACGATGTTCCCGCCCGCGCTGTCGCCCATCAGGAAGCACCGGGACAGATCGGCGCTCGGCGGCAGGTAGTCCCTTCCGCGCGCACGGAGCCACGCTAGGGCCCCGAAACAGTCGTCGTAAGCGGCAGGGCACTTGTTCTCCGGAGCCAAGCGGTACTCCACCGAGACGACCACCACTCTTCGTCGCTTAGCCAGCCTGCGGCAGAATATGTCGTAGCCGTTGTTGCTCGCCGATAGCACGCAGAAGCCTCCGCCATGGAAGTAGACGACCACGGGCAACGCCCCCTTCTCGTCCTCGCCGTTGACGGGAACAAAGAAACGGATCCATACGCCCGTGGCCTCGTCGATGACGGTGTCTTTGGTATAGACTCCCCGAGTGAGCGTCTCGTTGGCGGGAACCTTGGGGATCATCCATGCTTCGAGAGTACGTTTAAGGGTACCGTTGCTTCTCCTGGCGATATAAAACATTGCTTTCAAAATCCAACAGATCAAACGGATGTGACGGGGGAGCGAGCTTACCAGCGAGGACTCTGCGCGTTCCTTCTCACAATTGCTCGCCATTGTTATTAGAAAACAGGAGAAGAAGAATATCAGGTGCGGGGAGCCTGACTCGCCTTCCGAAAACTCAAGTTCTAAAATCCATCCCTGCATCCTATGTAAATGTGAACGTGAAAAGAGTTGGTGTGTTGTTTAATGAAGAGATATGAATGGAGAAGTTAATGCAAACCGGTCACCAGAGCCAGTGTCTTCACTCTTTTGTACTGGTTTGCTGGGCAAAATTAACCACAACACGACAGCCCACCACGACACCAACTTACCTTTAAACCTGGGAATCGGAATGGGAGTAATACAGCGTATTTATTGCTATACAGTCAAACTTAAATTATAAGTAAGTATTATAAATGTTTTACGAAATGGTTTTTATCATTGGAATTTGAGAAATTGTGTGGATTTTCAGGATACTTCGTAGGAATTTGAAAAGGAGTTTATAATAGACTCGACCAAACCCCAATGTTCAAATTTGTTCTCGTCTTGATTATAGATAGCTATGCAACCTTTATGGGTCTCTTTCCTACCCCTTAGGAGATATTAAGATATAAAACAATATATATATATATATATATTACATTTTCTGTGCTAATTATTTATACTAAATATGCCTTCTCACTGTAACCATCGAGGTATTATATCAGGCTTATCAAAACTGAATCCATTTATATATTCAGAAATGAATTTTAACAACAACAAAAAAGTGATTTAGTACAGATTTATGTAGCCTATCAAAAGAGAAAAATCATTCAAGTAAGAGACATTAGACAACGCAAATTCGAAAGTGTACAACCCATGTTACAAAGGATTAAATACGCATATGTATTTCTATGATGATTTCATGTGGTGAGAAGTTCATATAAACCAAAATAAAGATAAAATATTTTTGGAATTTAAAATATATAATAATAATAATAATATTAATAATCTAATTTTAAACTGGTGTACAAGACCTTTTGTTTTTTTGTAGGACAAGGAATCTTTCCACATAATCATTTTTGAGATACTTATATATTATTTTAAAATAAATAAAAATAAATCCATAATGAATTAATTTCTATATGTGTAGTACATAATTATGAATTAAATATGCCAAAAAAATATTGATTTAAAGAGAGTTACAATGTATCAATTTTGACAAAGCATTTAATTGTGAAGATGCATGTTTTCATTTAATCATAAGTTAAAGATTTTATTAAAATAAGAATTTTTTAGGGGCCTCCGTTCTAAACTAAGGAAAATTAAACCTCAGAATTTAAGTGATTATTTATGTAGTGAATGCCCTACATTTAGTAAAACAACTAACCAAAACCTTTCATTTATAATGACACTTGTTATTGTTCATTATATGGGCTTATTTATAATGACACTTGTTATTGTTCATTATATGGGCTTATTTTAGTTAGACCACCAACATTGTTATTTAAATATTATACAAAGTATATAAACTCAAAAATATAACGATAGAGAAATTGATTGAATATGGAAGTTGTTTGAAATAGATGGTCTATTTTGCATGGAGGATGGAAAGCCACATCATTAGCTTACAACACTATTTTAATATTGCATTGCCCTTTAAGGAAATAAAAGCTTTTTTTAATGTATTTATGAAATGGATTATTCATCCAAAAATTTCATTTTATGTGAATATTAGTATAACTTATTTTATGCCACCAAAGATGCATATTTATGTCGAGAAGAGTCTACTCATAATGGAATAATATATAAGAAATAAACCAGTAACTTATATATGTTAAGATCTAAGAGAGGATATGTTATAAATAAAATATTCATGAACTTTATCTTATAGCTAAGATTTCGCATATCAACATTCGGGCTTCTGTGTTTGAAAAAAAATTGGACAGCTTCACTTTTTTGGATTTGGGTACTTCTTTTATACCTTGGGGAGACACAACTCGGGATCTCACTGGTGCACTTCCTTCTCTTACAGATTCTTGCTCACATGGAGGGACATCGACCCACCCATTGCTTGATTATTTTTTACCCTTGGCACCTAATAGCCTTAAAAATACCTACTCACATGGAGGGACATAGACCTTTCCCTTGCCTGATTTTGTTATCCCAAAGAATCTTATTGTCCATTGGTAGAACGGGAGTCCCCCCCTACTTTTTTCTCATCAACACTTCCCTTGGAGACCAAGAGTCTTGGTACCATGTCCATGGTTTTTAAAATCCTAACTTTGCTGTTCCCACACTTTAATTAGTTTTTATTTCTTTTATCATTTAAAACCATGGGTTTCACCCACTTATTCCCTCTCATTACTTCTTCCCCCTAAATTAAGAAGACTTTGTAATCAACACCAGAGGGTTTTAGCTTTACCTTATGTTTCATTTTTGTAGGATCTTTCTAGGCTTATCGTACCTTATCTTAGAGATGTTTTAAATTTAGGTTTAGATTTGAACCGGCTTAATAACACCAATTAGGGAGTCATTTTAGAATTTTATCAGCGTTAAGGTCTTAGGGTCATCTAGGGTTTCTCATCATCATCATCAATGCTTAATGTCTTCAAAGATTCATCACTATGTCTGCTGGCGCCTCGTCGTTTTTATGTTGCTGACGCTCCTTCTCAGATGTACCACGTGTCTAAGCGGAAATACCAACCCCGTGTTTTTGCGCTGACGCGTTCTTCCGTGATAACCCCACGGTTCCAAGGGTGCATACTTGACTGACAGATGTCATCTATAACCCCTAGAGTCAACACTGGCCAGTGAACTTGTGGGAGACTAAGGGTTTGGCGAATAAGGTCTCTTTATTATGCGCTCTTTAGAATCATCGTGAGCGAATGTCGCAGTCTGTCGTCACGATATTGTGGGTCTTCTCGGACTAGTTAGTTGTTAACCTACAGTTCGAACCATGGCGGG
Source organism: Picea sitchensis (assembly GCA_010110895.2). Lineage (NCBI taxonomy): Eukaryota > Viridiplantae > Streptophyta > Pinopsida > Pinales > Pinaceae > Picea > Picea sitchensis. Next base: position 3,697 of record SNQJ01S0020578.1, on the reverse strand, counting down.
TGTGTTAGTAGGTTTTGGCAGGGCTGTTGTCCACCCTTTTCCCTCAACCTCTCTGGAAATATTTTGTGGCCCATTTACTCCATATGTGATTTTGGTCGGAAAGCTATCGTCAGATTTCATCATCAACCATCATGTTATATCATGTCTACAACATATCATAAGTTCAATATCATATCATCAAAACAAAGCAATATCACCGGTGAAATGAATCAAATCTAAATAGCACACCCCCGACTCAATTGAGTCCAGTAATCTCTCGATGCCTCCTCGGGTGATCCTTACACCAACCCCGCATTCAACCGGAAGAACACTGCCTACATCAAAGTAGTAAAAACATCCTGTCATCTATCTTAACGCATCATAATGAAGGATAAATGTTTTATCATCATAAAAATCCAGATCACTTGCGAGCAAGTGTCCTCAAAGAATAAGTTTTGTAAGTGTGCCAGAGCGGGATGTTACAAATAATCCAAACCATTCATCAAATACTGAACACAAGAAATAGTCAAAACCCTTGAGGTAGGGTAACACCATATATTAATCCTTAAGGAAGGGTAACACTCCTCAAACAATGCTTGATACATTCACAATATTCTTCACTCTGCTTCATTACATTGCTTACACTTATTTATATAGCTCTCTCTATCTCCTATGAACCTTTTAGAGAGCCTTCTCAAATTTATTACATTTAACTACCATAGTGGGTTTTTATTAATATAGTGTACCTAGTCCACCTTACATTGAATGACCACATTCTCATATATTAAATGACTTCCACTAATAATACATAACCGCATTCCTGTTGGGTACCTCCTTAGGTACTTCATATTACTTCCCTAGGTATACTACATTCCATCCCCCTTCACATGTTTCATCCTTGAAACAAGAGAATAAACCATACAATATGATCGGTTAAGCAATGTATCCAACTGGTACCAAGTACGACCATTCATCCATCCCAATGGAAGTTGAACATGATGTCCATACGTTGCCTTGCCACCCTGGTCTTGTTATGCATCATGTAGGGGTTGCCATGGGATTGTTTCTGTAGCCTGAGCTATGCCCGTAGTGTTGATAGTCCTCCATGCACCTCTTGATTGGTTTCATGTTTGGTGTCCTGCTGGTGCATAAATGTGTTGATACACACGCCCTTGCGTTGATGACTGTTGTTTCTCTATATGATGTGGATGGCGATATACAACAACTGTAGGAATCTGTTCTTTTTTCTTCAAATCTGCAACACTTTTTGTCTTTGATTCAATTATCGTCTTAGCTTCCTAATTATGTCTTTCCTATAGTTTTGTTTCATCTCCTTCTGTAGACTCTATTTCTGATTCAACTTTAGACTCGGCCATAACTTCTTTGCTAGCCTCCATGGGCCCATGTTTCTGACTAAGAGACACATCCTGCAATGTAATTTTCTTGTACCATAACTTCAAAAACTTCTTTTGCACATTAATATTAATGGTACTCATTGATTCTATCCAAGGATATCCCAAAATAATATCCACTTCATCCATATCCATAGCATAAAAATCTAAATGCAACACATATTTATCCATACTGAGCTTCAAATCTTTAAAAATTTGAACATTTTTACCCTCAAACTGTGTGATGTGGATATTATTTGCAATAATTTTCAATCTAGTAACCAACTGAACATTGATAAAAATTTGTTGGCAGCTAGGGTTAATAGAAACAATTACATTTTCTTTATGAATACATCCATGAACTTGTAATATAGATTTTCCACATGAAAATAAACCCTTGGTGCTCTCTTTATCTTGTTTCCAACATGAGACCACCTATCTAAAAGTAATTTTTTCAATTTTTCACTTGGAAGTTTCATCAACTGGAAATAGTCCAATGATTCATTCCATCTTAAGGCATCCTCTTTGAAATGAAGAAATAACACATATTTCCACTGTTCTTTCCATTGACTAGTGGGACTTTAGGAATTCTTTAATACTAGGACCATTATCATTCCCAGTAAAATACATCTTGCTTGGAATAAATCTTCAACTAAAAACTAAAGATTAAAAATAATTTTACTGTGCAAATCGCGCGACTCTTTTCGACAAAAAAAAACCCTGAAAATTGTCGAATTTAAAATGCTGATAAATTCGTTTCCCGTACTTCGTTTCGGTCGATTTGTTTTTTGAAATTGGGTATTTTTTCGAGAAGAATTCAAATATCCAATTTGTTTGGCCAAATTTTACTCAAACATTTTCATACATGAACCTGAAGTGTGCCGCCCTCTTTTTTCCCTAGAAAAAATCTGCAAAAAGAGCCAAAAGTTCTTCCCTTCTTTGGCCAAGGAAAGTTTTTTGATACCACTTGTTAAGTTTCAAAGACCTAAATACAAAATACTACAATAGTACCAAAGATATTTGAATACAATCACTACACAAGATATATGAAATAATATAGAAAACCACCACTTTTATTATAGAAAACCCTTGAGGTAGGGTAACACCATACAATGGATCCTATTATGGAAGGGATCATCTCATGTTCACTTGTCTCTTCAAGGGGGCATCCTCTTATTGAGCTACCACTCACAATACAATATTTTTCTTCATATCTCATTACATTGCTTGAACCATTTTATATAGTGCTACCATCACCTAAGAACAATCTAAAGGGGGAATATTCTAGAAGAAGAACCTTATAAGAAGTCATCTTACATTTATTATATCTAACTACTCATTTATTATATCTAACTACCATTGTGAGTTTTATTTAATAATATAGTGGACCTAGTCCACCTTACATTGAATGGCCTCCACTACCTCTCTAGCTACCTAACCTTATTAAGTTCCAAAAACTTAAATACAAAATACTACAATAGTACCAACGATATCTTAATACAATCACCACACAAGATATATGGAAAAATATAGAAAACCACCACTTTTATTATAGAAAACCCTTGAGGTAGGAAAACATCATATAATGGATCCTATTATGGAAGGGATCCTCTCATGTTCACTTGCATATTTGAGGGGCCATCCTCTTATTGAGCTACCACTCACAATACAATATTTGTATTCATATCTCATTACATTGTTTGAACCTCTTTATATAGTGCTACCATCACCTAAGAACATTCTAGAGGAGGAATATTCTAAAAGCAGAACCTTCTAAGAAGTCCTTTTAAATTTATTATATCTAACTACCCATTTATTATATTTAACTACCATTGTGGGCCTTATTTAATAATATAGTGGAACTCCCCGGATGGGGTGCCACCATGATATGATGGATGCAGCTCTGTATAAGGCCACATGGCTAGGCCACACGACACTAGGTGGCAGTCCAACGTCACGTCCTCCCTCAAATCCTAATCGGCATTCAAAAGATCCGTCGTCACCTTTCCTCCCTCACTCGAGCCATGCAGCTCACACGAACAAGGACATGCGCGTCTTCATGGCGCAACGCAGTGAGACCTCCCGGTCACCTCAGCTTCAGCCGACCATGTTATCGACCCCCTTGTTCCCTCATTTCTCTCAAAGCGACCCCCCCTGGGCTCATTTCATTCTCTGTTATGCTCTCTCGCTGTGGTGTGATTCCTCCATTCACGTTTTGGAGCTTTCTGGTGTGAACCCTCCATTCTGGAGCTTTTTGGTGCGAACCCTCTGTTCCCCTCCAAAACCGCCTCATTCCTTCATGCCACCACCCAGGGGCAGACCAAGGC
>SNQJ01S0020577.1:92302-160320 GCA_010110895.2 Picea sitchensis | reverse complement strand
AAAGCCTCAAGTATTTTCTGGAACAATGCATTTCCTCCCCATAACAACAAAAATGGGTGACTAAACTCTTTGGATATGATTATGAGATCATTTATAAGAAATGGAAATATAATGTGGTTGCAGATGCACTTTCCCAAAAATATGAAGACGAAGGATCCCTTTTTTCTCTTTCATTCATTGTACTAGATTGGCTCCAAGCCATTCTCCAGGAATGGCTAAAAGATCCCAAAAGTTCACAGTTGATCCACCAATTGTAGTCCAAGGCTCCAAATTCACCAGGGTGCTTTTGACTCCATGAGGAAATTTGATACAAAGGTCGTTTGTATTTAAGTAAACAATCAAAGCTTAAATCCATGGTACTTTATGAGCTTCATGCTACACCCACAACAGGGCACTCCGGATTCACCAAAACCTATGACAAGGTCAAACATTCCTTTTTCTAGGATGGTATGAACAGGACATTCGTAATTTCATAGTTGATTGTGGTGTGTGTCAATGCAGAAAGGGAGAAATAGTCAAAATTGCCAGGCACACTACAACCTCTCCCGATTCAACCTACTATTTGGAACGATATTTCTATGGATTTTATTATTGGCTTACCCAAATATGTAAATAAATCCATCATCATGGTGGTTGTTGATCGCCTTTCCAAGTATGATCATTTATGCTCCCTTCAACACCCGTTTATAGCATCCACGGTGGCTCAAAATACATGGATTAGGTCTTCAAGCTTCATGGCATGCCGCACTCTATTATTTCTGATCGCGACCCAAATTTCACAAGCAAGTTTTGGCAAGAACTATTCAAGATACAAGCCCCCTAATTTCATCTCAACACAACTTATCATCCCCAGACTGATGGCCAAATGGAAGTTGTCAACAAGTATTTGGAAACATATTTGAGGTGTTTTTCCTTAGAAAATCAAAATCAGTGGGCTCAATGGTTACCCCTAGCTGAATGGTGGTAAAACACTTCATACCATACAACTACATCCATGAATCCTTTTGAAGCGGTATATGGCCAAAATCCACCTTCAGTTCTCTCATACTTACCGGGTGCCTCGAAGGTCTAGGTGGTTGACCTAACACTTACAGATGGAGAGGCTATTCTCCATACCCTCAAAGAGAATTTGGTCATGGTACAGAATCACATGAAGCAACAAGCAGATCAAGGTCACTTTGAACGTCAGTTTGTAGAAGGGGATCAGGTGTTTCTTCAACTGTAACCTTACAAGTAAACTTCCCTCAAGGCCGAGCATTGTTAGAATCTAACGCCCAAATTTTATGGTCCTTATACCATACTCAAGCATGTGGGACAAGTCGCCTATCAATTATTTTTTCCTAGCCATTCGAAGCTACATCATGTTTTTCATGTTTCATACTTAAAGAAGGTGATTGGAGCTAAGTGCTAAATTCAAACCAATCTTTCTGAGTTAGTTGAAGAAGGATCCATTTGGATACAACCAGAAGTAGTTTTGGAGCAGCGTGAGCATCGCCTATGTCAGAGAACCATCAAGGAATTGTTATTACAGTGGAAAGATACAACTCCAGCAGATGCCACTTGGGAACCAACTACCATTCTGCAACAATTTCCTCATCTCAAGCCTTAAGGACAAGACTATTTTTAAGGGGGTGGACATGTTAGGGTCCTAACCCACACATAGGTAGAAAAATATATTCGGATGTAATAAAGGTCAATATTAATAAGTAATTTCAATAAAATAGAATAAGGAAGATGTAAGAAGACCTAATAGAAGATTTCACTTCTAGAAGGATCTTCCTCTAGATGCTTCTTTTTAGTATAAATAGGAGTCAAGGGTATGAGAAACCTAGCTTGGATATTATTGTAATAGATCTCTCCTCAACTAGAGGTTTCCTCCTTGAAGAGGCCCATGAACATTGCTTTCAGATTTAAAGTGTTATTTCTATTGTTATTCTTATATCATTTCAATGTTATTGTGGTGAATGTTCTGGTTATATTTTTTTTATTCTTCCATTACTAGCATTTTATTTCAGTTCTTCATACATTTTTTATTTGGTATATTACAATTTGTCTTTGCCAAAATCAGTTCAGAACTGATTTCTTTCTTGATCCCTACAAAAGCATTTTCAACATCATTTGTCCAAAAAAAGAACGATATTTCTTAAGTACATTATGAATTGGTTGGACCATCACAGCAAAATCGGGAACAAACCTACAGATGAATATAATAACACCCATAAAATATTGAACCTCCTTCTTGGAAGTTGGAGTAGGCAGATTAAGGATAGCAGTAATCCTTTCAAGATCAATGCTTATTCATGAATCAGAGATAATGTGTCCAAGGAGATTTCCCTTCGTAACACCAAAAATGGACTTAGAAGGATTTAGAAATATGCCAAAGTTCCTACATCACATGAGGAATCTTTTCAGATGAACAAAATGATCTGATCGGTTTTTAGAGTACACAGTTAAGTCATCAAGGTAGATTTGAATGATCTTGTCGATCAAATCGTCAAAATATATTTGCATAACTCTTTGAAAATTGGCACATGCATTAGATAATACAAAAGGCATACGTTCATAAGAAAAGGTACCCCAACGAGTAATAAAGGTGTATTTATATTTATCTTCCCTTTTTTCCTTGATTTGATTATAACCAGAGAAATCATCAAGTAAGGACATCATCTGTGACCCTGCAACTTGCTGCAAAATCATTTCCATGTTAGGGAGAGGAAAGTGATATTTTATACTAGCGCGATTTAAAAAGAAAAAGTCAACGCATAATCTGATCTGACTGGTTTCATTATGAACAAGAACCAAATTGGAAACCCATTCAAAATACTTGACTCAAAACATGATTCCAGGCTTCAAGAGTTTTTCCAACTCTTTTTGAATAGTTGTTTCCAGTGCAAGGTTGATAGGTCTTTGTTTTTGTCTAACTAGTTTTATGCCTTCCTTGATGGGAATGACATGTTGTATAAGAGGAGGATCAAAACCATGAAGATACTCATCGGACCAAGAAAAAACATCTTGAAATTCACCAAGCAGCTTGGAAATCTTCATTTTCTCTTCATCAGAACATTGGGCACCTATTCTAACATTATTTGGAGACTTGGGTGTCCCAATGTTCAAGGAGATGGTTTCACACAGCTTCCTTTTCAACTCCTATTATTTATGTTTCTCTTTATTTCCTACATCACTTGATGAAAATGAACTCTCTAGAGGAGTCAATCCCTTAGGAATCTTGTTATCTTATATGCATGTAATTCCTTGGGCTTATAAGGTTAATTTTGAATGAAAACACAGATGCTCTCATTGCTAGGGAAAACCTTCCAGGATTCTATATTGTCAGGGATCTGTGGAAGATATAGATATTTAAAAGGACAATCAAGTTTGTGTGGAAAAAGTTGTCGATTAGGAGAGGTTTCAAAATAAACTAATAGATCAACCATTGAGTTCAATTCCCTCTTAACGTGAGTAATTTTGAAAGATAATAGGTTTGATATAAGTGCCCAAATAGTTTGGGTGTATTGTTTAATCAACTTGTTGCTAGGAGAGTAGGTACAAGGTTCACAACAAGCTCAGAATCCCCAAAAACTGTAAGGTGACCACAACCTAGATTATAGGCGTTTTTGATGCCTAATAATATAGATTCGAATTCAATGACATTGTTTGTGCAAGAAAACTCCAACCTGTAAGAAAATTTATGAATTTTCCCCACAAGGGAGTACACGATTATGCTATCTCCATTACCTTCATTGGAGCATGAACCATCAAAGTGCGTCTGCCACATACCATCATCTAAATCAATTTGTTCGAAGGGAATGTTATCCTCCTTGAAAAAGATGGAATACACCCCTAGCTCTTCTTCGATATAGTTCACATTAGGTTGTGGGACACTCTCTATGTAAGGTGAAATCCTTCACTCTGTAACGACTATAATTTTTTTACCATTCGGAGGAATGGATAAGTGTGTCTCATCGAGTGAGAGGTATCCACTCGTCAAATCTTTCCAATATCTTCCTAAGATAATTGAGTAATTTCATACTGGCATATCAATTACCTGAATACTAAGGGTTGTATTTATCTTAGGGTGTGCGCAGAAAACTAAGGTCACATATTTAATATGACCTATGGTCATTTGTTGTAGACTATTATAAGAGATCATTCTTCTGGAGTTTTCATTTGTACAAGACAATCCTAGCTCTTCCATAATAATATTTGACATTACACTTGGGCCCGAATTGCCATCAATGAGGAAATAATGGCCGATCTTATCCATAATATTTACAGAATTATAAAAAGGGGTATTTTTTACAAGGTATCTAAAGTTATGTACACCTACTTTATTTACATACGAATCCTCCTCATTTACCTCTTCAAAGAGGTTGGCTACAACTGAATCTTTTCCTTCCATGAATTGTTTCAGATGCCTCTGTTGTTCAGGGATGACAACCATGTCCAAAAGGGTTGCATATGATTTGATGTTGACCAACTGATTCATAATATTTTGTTTTGAAGAGGGGAGAGGAGAAGTAGTTCCTTGACTGTATGGAACATAAGTAACATGAATAATAGCAGTTGGTGAGGATGAGCTCGAGCTAGAAGAATTGTGGGGAGGATCATATTTTCCTTTGCGAGCATAATATTTGTTCCTAGTATTGATGATCATGACATATTCAAACTCTGCAAAATCTAGGACATTGATGGTAGTTTGTGGTCTTTTACAAAAGATCTTATCTCTGACGCTCTTCCTTACCTCACATGTGGCTTCCTCGTGGTTTTCCTCACAAAATTTACACCAACTTCGAGGCATGATAGCTTTAGGCTAAAAATTAATTTCATTTGGAATTCTAAAAGGTGGTGCAGAAGAGGATGAAGCTCTAGGGATGAGAGGAGAGGCATTTCCCCTTCTCTCATATTCTATCATATGATTATTCATATCTTGTACTAGCTGTAAAAGGATGGACATGTCTGTCTGTTTAACCGATTATCCCTGAGGAAGACTTGTTCTTTCGAGATGTTCTTCATACTCCAAACACGTATGCAGAGAGGAACCGAGGTTATCAATGGATTTTTCCTCGAACCTATGATGATAGGGGGAAGGTAATGCATTATAATAATGCATGAAAGTAGCTTGGTTCTGAGGTCAAATGAGTTCAAGGATTTAATTGTATAACTTGGTGAAACGCAATCTGAAGGACTTGATGGTATCACCATATTATAGGCGTTGTTATTGTACTCCCATAACTACTCAGCTGGGATTTTAGATTGTTCATATTTTGATTTGAACCAATAGACTAAGTCCTCCCAAGTAGACAAAATCTTAGGAGGAACATCAAAGAAATCAGCCACATCCTTTCCTTCCAATGAATTAAAAAATAAGTGCATGAAAGTATCATTGTCAATGGATCCTATGTTGTTATAGGCAATAGAAAATGCCACCAGGTGTTCATTTGTAGTGAAAATGTTATTTCCCCCAAAACTGGGAAGATTATCTTTGAATTTAGTAAGTGGACGAGTAGTAGGTGATAGATTAAGAGGAGAGGAAACATGCCATGGTGTGGTTGTAGAGTCTTCTTCAAATTGAAAAATCCCATAGTTTCTGATGACTTTGGTTGGGTTTGTGGTAGATTGGACATGGATATGGTGGCTATATAAGCTACCAATCACTAACGAAGCTAAAGACTGAGAGCAGGAAACACTTCCAGTGCCACCAGAGCCACCACTAGATGTCATCTTGTGGAATATAGGTAAGGGAGAGAAAGAAGAACCAGATGAATTAGAGAAGGTTCTCCTTAGGGAACTTTGTCAGGTAGATAACACAACTTTCCTTCCTCCTATTTCAACAATAGGATTAATTTCAGGTGATAAGCCACTTCTCCTCCTAGAAACACGAGGATCTAAGGACATGAAAATAAGGTCAAGCTTAAGGAAAAATAAGGTTATTGTTTATTTCTTGGTTGTCTATGTCTAGCTTCCCAACGTTCTTGTGCACTAATGTCTCGTTCAATTGTTTCCCATGAATGATTAAGCTCATCCCAAGTATTAGCAGTGTATAAAATGGTGTTAAACAAATTCAAAGCAATGTTGGTCTGATCTTGAAGTCTCGGTTCAATATTAGGCTGTCTTGCAACAGGTACAGTCATTAAGAGATAAAACGGTCAAAGAATCAATATCAGAAAAATTGATGTATTCGATGATAATCAAGCATAAAAATCAACCAGAGAGATATTGAAGATCTTCCCAGTATGGTCACCAAATAAATGTTGAGGAAAAGATATGAAATGATCTTACTCAATCATTTCTAGATATCTCTTGGCTAAATCAATATAGACGGGAATATCACCCTATGTTTATAGCCATGAAAATTTATATCATAATTCACAAGTATTGATTACAAGTGCTTAGGCTGGTTTTTCAAAAATGAAAGATTGATGAAAAATTCATTATTTATGTAATTTTCTAAATATAACAGATGTTGAAATAAATATAAAGACAGAAGTAAAGACACCAAGTCAATAATCAAAACATATGAGACATAAAGCAATAGTTTATTTCATTCCAAATCATCAAAATAATCGTTCTCTTTAGAAAATTCCCTTAGGAATTTTTGGATCAAAGTCAAACGTAGATTTCCCCGATGAACCATACAAAAGGACTTCTGACAGAAAGTAAAAAACTAAACTTTAAAATTTGTATCAACTTGCCATGGATTGCTTCCCACTCGACTCTGCAAAACAACCTTTGTCAGTCATGAAATTTAATTCACAAACATATAAGTCTACATAGACTATCAAAGATAGATCAACACCTCTGAAAAAAAGGTGTATGAATGATGTAATTCAGCCCTGAATATTGATGTCTACAATAGGACCTTGCTATCATACAAGAGAATTAGGCTTCCAATGAATTAAAGAATGAATGAAAATTGAATTAGCTCAAAAAATCTCAAAGAGAAGACCTTAGTATGCTTCTCCTTTTATTCTCCTTTTTCTTTTAATTTTAAGCAACTTGAATCGGTTGAAGTAGTTGAACTACTTCTTTAGTTAAGTTAACTAAAAATCAACCAACGTTTTAGTTAGGGGGGAAAAGTAATAAAATCATAGTAAGGGTTTTTAATAAATAATAACTAGTAGTGGGACCCCTTGTAACTCCCTTTAGTTATTTAACAATCATAACACAACTAGCTAATAAAAAAAAACATCCCTCCTTGTCACTCCCATCATCACTTTTATATTTGGACAATTTATATCAATGATAATTGAAATTATTTCCAAAAATATATTACCATATATCCAAAAAATAGTGTGTTGTCTAAAATTTCAGAAGTTAGCTATTCTCAACAATTAAAATTCATATTTTCCACTCTGGGAGGCAATCTTTCCCTTGTTGTTGCTATCACCCTTTGATTTTTTAAAATTTGTCTTAGGTTGTGTGGATCCTTTAGGCCAAATCTCATTGATTAGATGAGAGAAATCATCTCTCAAATGCATGCAGGAGGACATGGATTTGGAAGAGTCATTTGAGGGTGAGGAAGGGGCATCAAAGAATTTTCCTTTGTTAGGGGCATGGTGGGCCTCAGTTTTAAACATTTTTATTGCATGGGAAGATTGTACTAGTGAGTGGACAGGGGCAGCTTGGACAATTTGATTAACAGGTGGAGGAGTAGGTAGATATAAGTTAGGACAACCACGATTTTGGGAGACTATCGGGTGGAAGATCTCTTGCCATCCATCATTTTTAGGGACTTTAGGCTGCAGTGAGACCTGAGGAGGCGCTGGAATGCCAGGGACATGTGGATCTTGGAAGGGAGGCCTTTCAGGCCTAGGTTGGACCACTCGTTGCCCAATCCAGTTAAAAAATCCATCCTTAAATAACTGGCCTAACTCTTGTGAGTCTGCATCAAAATGTATAGAGAACCTTGGCCTTGTAGGGCCCCTCTGACAATTTCCTTTTCCTCAATTACCCTAGCCATGGCTAGCTCTACTGGAAAAAAAAAACTCATTCCTATATGCATTATTGATTACCAAATAGTTTCTTGAACAACCATACATGAGAACTCTTTTAAATATGAAACAAAATTTGTCTTAGCAACATATCAGACTCATGCAATCCAATCCATACAAATCGTTTAATAGTTTTCAATGAGTAGGGGGTGAACAAGGGTTCTGGGATATGTGATGGGTTGTATTCAATTAATTCTTTTAAAATGAGGATGAAAAAGATCATGATTATTGCTGACAACATCAAACAATCAACTATATTGTAAATAAAAAGAATATATAATTGTAATTCATCCTTTTGATCCTTTAACTGTCATAATACATAATTTGTCTTAACTATAATTAAATTTTAGGAACATGGAGTGGATAGTGAATATGGGAAGGTGAGGGGATTGTAATGTGAGAAAAGTGAAATAATGGTAGGGAGAATGGAGAATATTGTTTGTAAAGTCAATTAAGTAATCCATAAAATAATTATGTATTCAATGCAAACAATCCAACACCAACTAAACAATCACTATGCCCAATTAAACAATTACTGTGTGTTAAAACTTGTTCATTGTCCCACATTTAAATATTCAACCTTTTTTATTAAAACAGTGTATCATCATACTCATAATCACTATGCCTTTCAACCTTCCTGTTAATAGAATTCTTGTTTATTTTCAATTACTTCTCTTTTTTATTTAAAAAAAAATCCACAGGAACATGCAGTCATATTGTTTCATCTATGTTCAACATACATCTCTATATAATATCAGGTAATTCCCATAACTAATAAATCCCCAAATAAAGCATCGACATAGGTCTTTCCTGATCTGAATAGACTCTTTTAAAACATGTTAGATTCCATTCTTTTGACAATAATAACAATTAAATTGCAATGAAACCATACTACAAAACCCGTGCTTCATCTTTGATGGTGCAATAAAAAACAAATGATGCATGATGTCTCCATAAAACATACACAATAAAAAACCAAGTCTCATTCATAAATTTTCCAATTTGTAATGATTCCGATCAGGACAAATTAAACATACGACAACCGTCAACTTCAATTGATACGTTGTTCTAGGAACACACAGACCAATGCATAATGAAAACAAGCATCCCTGTGACTGTACATTATCGCTTACTCCCAATCAACCAATTTAATAAAAAAAAAAGAGTCGTGTTATCAATTTAACTGTCACAACAAAAGGAGGCAGTGACTGTATACCAGTTCTCATTTATAAATTACAACTTTCCAACAACCTGATCAAACAAAGACAAGACAAATATCAAATCCATTTTTGAAACCACTTAACCAATTTATGATAGTCAACAAGATACCCGACAGAGTGTGAGTGGTTAGGGTTATCTAAATTGGGCTACGTAACCATGAATACAATAAATAATCAAGAGTCCGCTCGATCACCAAAACACAGTGAGACTATAGGTTGGACAATAAACATTAGGTAGAAACGTTCAAAACAAGCACGGTGGAACCACAAGATTTTATAACTCTTAGCTTGTAAAATAGTGTGACAGTTCAACACCAGGTAGGGTAGATAATGATGTAGAGGAGAAAAGCTTTCTCACTAGTCAATAGCCAATACCAAGAATGCATAGAGGAATAACCCTCACATTTTTTCCAATAGTCGAACCAATTTATAACAATGTTGATGGAAATGAAAACCCCAGGTATTACCAACAATCCTAAAGCATACTTCTTGTCATAGTGGCCACCCCATAACCAACTATGTTGATGCCAATACCGCAAAATAAGCCCACATCCAGGTGAAAAACCCACGAACATGGCCATGGAGCATACACAGTGACCAAAAGGAGTTCAAAACATACACAACAATGCCATAACTGTAAGTTTTAAACCTCCGAAGTAAAGCAATGCATATAGATTCTTAAGCAATACAAAAATTAATCAATGGCTCATACACAGAGTACACAGAGATTTTTACCAGAAACCCTCAACCGGGAAAACCTTTCTTATTTTCATTATATCAAATTTCACCATTCGCCATACAATATATACAATGCTTTTAGGTATTCCATAGATAGCAAAACCCTAATCCCTTAATCCGGGATTAATTTACAAATCAGCTAAAAATAGCAAAATCCGCTAAAAGTAGCAAAAAACGCCCAAAAACATATTTTGGGGCGCTTCCCCGAACGCTACGCGTAACCAGGGGGGGCATACCTGGCCCACCCTGAGACCCCCCTAGGAAATCTCCCGACGCACACGGCAGAGCTCTAGGTGAAGGGATCGTCAAACGCAGTTGTCGTATCTGACGCACCCACACACACACATGCAAAGAATATAACACATACCCAACATTCTCCCACTTGTTGTTTTCTTTGCATCTAGGGGTCCTCTCCCACTCTGTTGTTTTCTTGCATCTAGGGTCCAAGGATTATATAGTCAACAATCCAGTAGAAACAATGCCCATTGTTACTCTACACCAAGACAAATTCTATGCTCACATACTTTGTCAATGAACTGCTAACATTCTTCAAAGTGTCAACCTTTCTAGTAACACCTTCTTTCCTCAACCATGTCTCTCACAGCAATACCGAACATCAATATGCTTTGTCTTCTAATGATAAGATGGGTTCTTTGTTAGAATATTGTAATCGATCACACAAATTAATTCACATCAGCTTGTTGTACCAACCTAATACTGAACACAATCTTTGTAACCATATCGCTCCCTTGTTTACAGAGTGGCTGCCATGTATTTAGCTTCTCTAGAAGGAGAGTGCCATCATCAGCTTTTCCTCATCTAACTGATTTCTCCCTCCAAATAGGTTAAATACACCCCCACTTGTAGATCTTCTCCCGATCCAAATCTCCAGACCAGTCCAGATCAACAAAGCCATGTATGTCCACCACTTTGACCAATCCCGGTCTTCCCAGCACAATCCATAACTGTGGTGCCACTAAGATACATGAAGACCCTCATCATAGTCCACGTTCTTCCTTGGTTTGACATATACTTTCACAAAAACTCCACTGCATGTGTAATGTCCAGCCTAGTACAAACCATTGCATACATCAACCAACTGCAGATTGGCATTGGGAACATGGGACATGTCCTCTTGTTCCTGTCTTGGGACACTGATATTCAGATAACTTTACACCTATAGGAATAGGAACCTGGATCAGTTTACATTCCTGCATATTAAACCTTCCAAGAATATCGTTTCAAGATATTTTATTTGATTCAACCAGAGTTTCATGTTTGCATGATCTCTTTAATCTCCATTCTGGGAATGAAGTTAGCAAAACTTAGATCCTATGTCAAATTTGGAGGATATTATGATTTCACCTTTGATAACATCCATGTTATTTCCTACCAACAACATGTCATCAACATACAACACTACATAAATGAAGTGATTACTAACCCGCTTGGAATATGAATGCTGATTAGCCCTGGTTCTTACAAATTCCAATCCAAGGATGTATGTGTCAAACTTTTGGTACCATCCTAGGTGATTGCTTCGCATCAGATAGTGACTTTAGCTTAGTGACCAGCTCTTTCTTTCCCTTCACTACAAATCCTTCAAGCTGCTTCCATGTAGATTTATTCTTCCAGATCCCCATGTAGGAATGTTGTCTTCACATCCATTTGTTCCACTTCAAGATCAAAATCAAAGAACAATAGATAAATAAATCTAATAGAGGTTAACTTAGTAACAGAAGAAAAAATCTCACCTCAATGTCAATTCTCTACCCTGGAATAACCTTTGCTACTAACCGAAGCTAATTTCTCCACTTTACCTTCCTCGCTAGTAAAATTTATTGAACAACCATTTACTACTAATTGATTTTCTTCCAGTTCGAAGCTCAACTATATCCCATGCCTCATTCTTTATCCAAGGCATCCATTTCTTCAACCATGGCCTTCTTCCGTGAGTTTATTATCCTCGAATTCACTGCCTCTATCAGCTTGGGATCATCACTGCATAGATAAAGTAAATTTGAATGAAAACTGTGACTATACCTTTCTGCTTCTATCTCTCATCATCTCCTTGATAATGGGGTATGAGGTTCTCTTCTGTCAGCTCTCCTCGCTCTCTTCTTCAGATGATCTCAGATTTTGCATCATCCAACTAAAAGCCTCTATTTTCTTAGGTTCATCTTGTGTTGGTGGTAATTCTTGTTTGGACACATCTTATACCTCTCCTCAAAACAACATCTCGAATGGGAACACTTTTTCTTGGTTTATAAGGTTCCAAAGCTTATAACCTTTCACACCATATTTATAACCACAAGATACACTTTAGCTTTATTATCCAACTTTACTCATGTTTTCCTTGGAACATGTACATACATCACAACCAAACACTATAAGATATTGAAGAGAGGGTTTATTTACAAACCATACCTCGTGTAGAGTCTTTATCATCCAACGGGATGAAGGTGATCATTGGACTAAGTAACATGTTGTACTTCCATCATCACTGCACTTGTTCTAACTCCACACCACTGAAAGCATGCTCCTCTTTCTTTTTCCATCGTTGTCCCTTTGCTCATCCTTTCTTTCTCTCAAGAATCCATTCTGCCTGAGGAGTGTATGGATAGGCCTTCATTTGCTATATCATTAATTCTTGTAGAATTCTTCAAATTCATTTTGTGGAATTTCACCATTGTCTGTTCTCAATAATTTTATTTTCTTTCCTCTCATTCGATTTTCTACCAGAGCCTTAAACTCTTTAAATTTATCGAAAGCCTAAGATTTATTTTCTAAGAAAAATAAATCCATGTGTTCCCTTGAAAATCATCTATGAATGAAACATAATACAATGATTTACCTAGTGATGGAACAAAATGCAGTCCAAACACATCACTGTGTATCAACCTAAGATCCCCTTTGCTCTTGTAGCAAAGGGGATCTTAGATTTGATTTTGTTTTACCATATATGCAATTTTCACATAAATCAAAATCCAAAGTTCAATTTGACATACCTTCAACCATATCTCACTGTAGTGTTCATTCTTTTCTCCAATATGCCCCTGTATTTGATGCCACAAATACGGTCTTTTCCGGGACAATATTTGTCTTGTCTCATTCATTTCTCTACTCAGGGACAAAAAAAATGTTACACCCATTAATATAATTTCTTCCCAACACTTGCACAGAGTTCCACAACTAACTCCCCATCAACACCATTGCTCCTGCACTCATCTTGCAAGTGTCCTTTTCTAAAACAGTCTATCCTCTCAAGATCACCAACTTGATTACGTGATATGAGGTTCTCGGTTAGTTTTTGGAATGTAGAACCCTGTGAAGAGTTCTAATCCTTCCATCATTTAGCAACAACTAACCCTTCCACTTCCCAAGATTATTGCCGAGTCATCTCCTAGAATACATCACCACCATCAGATTTTTCATATTCAGAGAACCACTCCCTGCGGACGAATATATGGTATGATGCACTGAGTCACCAACCATACATACAACTATGGTCCAGAGGTGTACTTAGAAGATGTGCTAGGTAAACATCAATCTCCTTTATTCCGCTGGAGGTTTTACCCGTGAAGAGGTACTATCGTATCCTTTGGTTTTTCAACTTTGACTTGCAATCTTCTTATAATGCCCTGCTTTACCACACTTCTAACATTTCCTCAAAGATTTGGGGACTTAGATCTACCCATAGATTTAGATCTCCATCCTGCTATTTCACAAAGGTTCCTATCTTGGGTATGCCCTCATACAAATAAAGCATATGTACTATGACCATCTATTCTTTCACTTATCTCTTCAGATAATCAAGGATGCAACTACATCCTCTCTTACTAAATGTAGATTGAGTGGTACTACTCTATTGCTACTAACCAGATTATCCCAAGAGTCTCAAAAATAACATAACAAATTAATACACTAAACTTCTTCAGCTGCACATTACTGCATCCAAGCTGACTTACTGTAGATAAAGGAATTCTAGATGTCTCCACACAGACCATCTTCCATCCTAAAGATGATACAGCTTCTTTCGAATAAACAACTTGTTTACCAGGGACTTTACTTGATACAAATTCCTAACTTATCCCATAGTTCATCGGCTGTAGATTCTCCCTAGACATCCAACACACTGACCTTCCAAAGAGTCAAATGGTACTCCCTTGTTCTTTTTAGTCCAACTTGTCCCACCTTCTCATATAAATTAACTCCGTGCACTAGTGCTCTGTGTGTCGGGTAGGTTATGTACCAAGATTCCGTGGTGCTTGTAGATGGTACCGTGAGGTTGTGTACTAGGATCCACAACTATCCATTGTTCTTTATTCACAAGAAGGCTCTCCATCTTGAGCTCTATAGCTCAAAGTTTTTACTGCTGAACTTCTCTATCTCATCTAGATGAGCTCATCATTCCTCTTACTTTACTCTAATCTCCACTACAAAGGTCCCATCAAACCTAGGGCTTATCACATACTCCAAGATAAACTTGATCTATCAAGACCTAGCTCAAACCCTCAACAACAAAGGCCTTCCAAGCCAAAAACGTGCCTGACACTATTATCAGCTTTTTAACCCGGTGAAGTAAAGCAAATGCATATAGATTCTTAAGAAAAAATTAATCACTAGTCATACACAAGAGTAATAATGAGATTTCACCTAAACCCTAACCTGAAAACTCTTCTTTATTTTCTGCCATATTCTACTTCACCCATTCTACTATTAATATATTGCCAATGCTTTCTTAGGTATTCCTAGATACTAAAACCTAATCCTTTAATCGGGATTACTTACAACCAACCAGTAAATAGCAAACTAAAAATAGAAAACAAAAAAAATTCTGGAAGTCACGTAACTGTGGGAATATATAGCCCCTGAAATCTCTAGGAAAGAACCCTAATCACATGGATAGAGCTCCTAAGTATGGGATCAAGAGATTAATTGTCGATAATGTCCCATTTGGGGACATCATCACAAAGTAGGACTTAGACATCTTATAGCAGCCAGATGGGTGTTATAGTGAGTATAGGGGGTATTGAGAGGCATTGTTGGGTCCAAATACATTTATCACCATATTCCATCATTATGAGACATTTCACACAGGTCAGTTTTGCTCTGCTCCATCTGACTCCATTTCCATGATTTTGATTATTTTAAGCTATAAGTCAATGGAATCTACCAGAGGTCATTTTGTGAACATTACTTGGAGGAACCTCCTTAGTGTAATATAGCCTCATTGAATCGGATGAGAAACCCCTACGGTAGATGGGATGACCAGGAAGGACTTCCTATGGACACAGAATCCACAAGGAGATATGGAGTTTTCTTCAAAGGTAAAAGAGCTGACTGACTAATTAAAGTGATTCAACACCTAATTAAATATTAATAAATGAAAGTCACTTTGGATGGACAAGGAGAGAAAAAAGTATTAAGGAAAGGCAAGGGCCTCTTTCTCATTCATTCATGTATGATCTTATTTCAATTTCTGGCTTTGAATAGTGAGCCTAATATTGGGGGTTTTGAGTGTTCTGACTTAACAAACCCTAGAGGACATCTGCAGAAAGGACCTAACTCTATCTTGTCCCAAGCTTATCCTGAGATAGCCATCCCACACCATTCTAGCTCCATATATACTCAAATGGTAAGAGGATTCTACACGGGCCATGCATAGGAGAGGCCACCCAACTGAGTGGGATCTCAAGAAGAAGGGCACCATCTTGAGAGAGATGTGTTGTAGGGAGATTACAGGCCGCTGAGATTCTATCACTTGGCTCTTTCATTGCAGGCCTTGGGACATCATATCTAGTTCTTCTGAGATGTGTTTTATGGCTCTCGGGATTATTCTTGCTACAAGCAACTGGAGAGAAGGAGGGAGTTTTTGAGATCCGTGATTCAGTCCTGGCTTGAGGGGTTTACACTTCATCCCACCTGAGACTTTAAATTATGACTCTGAAGTGTCCTTGACTTTTATTTTCAATATTTTCAAAGAGAATTTGGAGGCCTCCTCTCAGAGGGCTTCAAATTATCTAGGGGTTCCAAACACCAAAGCACACCATTCCTGGGGATTTCTAGATCTACGAGATTAAGACAGATTCTGAGATCCAACACTGGTTGTTCCACACATCAACCACTCCATCAGCCAAGTATATCATTAGGGCAGATTGACGTTTCACAAGGCCGGAATTATCTAGGGTTTATAGTCATCTAGTAAAAATCTATTCAAGGTGGATTTACATCTGAGATTGAGAGGGATTCAGATTCTCACAATTGGTTAGCTCTTACCATCAGTCTCTCATTTATAGTTGGCACATTTACTTAGGCATTTTGAGAGTTTCAAGGTGAGGCTTGAAGTTATTGAGGGTTTCACCTCTCTATTGAGTGTGGTATTCACCGGAGGTGAGTCAGTATCTCGGGGATTTGTTTGTATTGATCTTCATTTCTCATTCAAATTTTGGAGGCATCTTTTGTAATAGTGGACATTTGTATGTTCTTATTCATCACCTATCTTTTTGGCCATTTGTTGAGCATCCCAGATCGGCATCTTCACAGTGTGTTTTCTATTTTGGTGAATAAAAGCAATAATTGAGATGTTTTGGCTTGTTCATCTTATTGCATATGGTTGAGGTTCATGTTATATCTTCTTATTCTTGCTGCATATACATATATAAACACATCTAAAGGGTAGATCAACAAAGTGTTTGATCTAAATAATTTCAAAACCAGAAAAGTTTTAAAAGACACTTGAAACAAAGGATGATCCATAATGGCTAGATCATTACAAAGGTATCGTGAGCTTAGACTTTGTTAAATGAGACTTACAAGGAAAGATGGGTCTATAGACGATAATGAGTTGTGAAATAGAATATCATGGACTTTGTGAGAGACTCAGCCTCTAATAACGCTCCAAAGTTTATATCCATGAAAACCCTAGCTGGAGAAAGATGAGGTGACATGTTGGACCAACATAGCAGAGGGAGGCAGAACCAGAGAAACTAGATGGAAGGAAACACAGAGAAACCAACACCCATTAGGAGCACGGAATCCTAAGGCCAGGCACCGGGGAACCAGAGATCATAGGTGTGGGGGAAAGGGTAAGAAGCATATCATTGAGGCAATACCTGATAAAGTGATGATGAGGATCTGCAGGTCGGATGATGACACACTCTGCACCTGGGAGGCTAAAGATGGAAGGACCTACCTGAGGATAGTGGATGATGACCTTGCATAGAGGCTTATGGATGCCTAAATTGAGGAGGATGATGACCCTGTGTAGTGGATAGGTAGTTGGATGGACATGATGATAGCACCAGTACTTCAGCATACATATCACGTGGTGTTGATGACCCTATACCTCAGCAGGGTGGAGACATTAGTGGGGGTTTACATGTGTTAGCACCTAGATATTATGAGCTTCCTATAGGGGTCGTGACACATCCATCACCTGTTCAGACACCCATGAAAGCCACGCCGTGATGAGAAGACTGGGCATGTTAGGTATGATGGATGATTTTAGTGTGAGGGATGCACACCATGGACAAAGGGATCCACAGACCCAGTAGGAGAGACATGACGTGAGGCTGAATCCCACATACAAAAGGAGTCAGAGATGAGCCACAACTATCAGACTTGTGGTTGAGCAGATGGTAGAGGCTGACAGGTTGATGGAGCACTTACTTCCAGGATTAGATTACATGGATGAGGATGCACTCTTTGGTAGTCAGAATGACGATAGCACGTGTCTAGAATAAAACTATATGGGATCCAGGCACAAAAGATAGTAGCAAGTTGAGTGCACAACATGATATAGCTGCTCATACAAGATAAAGTGTGATTCAGATGGGGGCCGCAGTTGGTGATACCGTGCAATGGCATACAGGAGGAACTAGTAGCACATTAGACAGTGGCCAGTTCAACACTTTATATTCTGCAGACAGTGTTGTCGAGGATTCCAATGATGGCACTAGCATTGAGAGACGTGAGGTGGCACCTCAACATGACTAGGATCAGGAGTCACACCACTTAACAAGGCTGGAAGTTAGTGAGGTTATGATCATGGAAACCACTAGATGTATTGATGATGCATGCAAAGGATGTAAATTATATGGAGAGCATCGCGATATGTAGTAGCCTAAAATGGAGGATTTTCCATGATGATTTTCACACTCTCCGGGAGAGTGTCTATGATGAGGACTGTCACTGGGCTTGCTGACAAACAGAGACTACTCTTTCCTGGGACAAAGTTGTATCATAGGGGCCCCGGGAGGGGGTAGGAGTTGGGAGGCAGAGCAATGACCTACCTGAGTTGGAGAGCACTCTCGAGAATCTTTGAGAGGAAAACACATCAGCCTTCAAGAATCAGGTCTAATTTGATGGGTCTCTTTGAGAGATTCACTGTGAGATCAATTCATCCATTAGTGGATACCGATGTATCAAATCATTACATTGACAGAGGATGTCGAAGGATCTAATGAGGAAACAATTGAAGTCGATGGGGGGGATACTTCATTTGTGTCTTGGGAGGAAGGATTCAGATGATAGAGATTATCCAAATACACACCTGTGGATTTGTGGATGCAAATATGAGCTCTTGAGGGAGATTATGAGTATGCCTGTGAGACACTGTGGATGAGTGCTATAGTCACAAAGAGATACTGATGTATGGTGGCATTCATAGGGGTATAGTGCCTGGTAGGAGGAGAGAGAGACACTGTGGGAGAGAGAGAGATGTCACTCTTGGCAAAGAAGACATGTTGTGGGGAGATCACCTCACCACTCTGCTAGCTGCATGGTAGATGAGGATGGAGGGTTGGTTGACCAAAGAGCTTGGAGGTTACTTCCTGCCAGTATTGATGGAGGACTGGTAATGAATTAGGAGAAAGACATTTTATGCATACCGATGGATCATCTTTCTAGTCAATCATTGGGATTGACTAAATTACAAAGACGCTTCCAGCCCCACAAATAACCACAGAGTGAAAGTTCATATCCTTTTCACATGGATTTATCATTGACACCACCATGAGAAGGGATAGAAGATTAGGCAGAGGGTTTCTGGATGTTGATCAGCCCACAGAGCAAGCAGAGGAGGTTGGAAGTGACAAATTCAACTTGGTTTCATGGATCCGGGGTCTATCATGAAGGTGGATATCTGACTACATGATGATCTACGTTGCACCAGAGAGTCACACACACCACCTTGGTTTGGTTTGGAGTAGGTCTCGTGCATTTTCCTATGGGGCTGCAGACCTTCCTTCTGCTGATCATCATGATAGGGCATGGGATGTTTGGACAGGTACTTCTTATACAGAGGTGTCTAGGCCGATATGGTTTCTGGGCAGCAGGTTCAGTTGTCATGGGTATTTTATCTTGAGGATCCATGAGAGGAGGGTCCAGTATGTATGTAGGGGGTAGATAGTAATGGTCAGAGTAGTGCAGCATCAACGTGATGGTTCCTTTCAAAGATTAGAATGGGAACCTGGGATTACAAGGTTGGGAGTTTCATTGAATGATGGAGATGAGTGTATCTTTGCAGGGGGAAGTCACTCTAACTTTCCATTGATCTTCGTGTCGAGAGGAGTTAACATCTACATGTGCCCTCACAGGTCTTGCATCAATTGCCACAGCATCAAACATGTGCAAATTGATGATATCAAAGGTGGGATCTTGGTGATATTTGGAGGATGGACTCATTCCTAGATGAGACCACGTGTCATGTGCAGGAGGTCCACAAGGTTGATATCTTTCAAGACTATGTGATCGCAGAGTATTGTAGTTGATTTCCTGATATTGGATCCAGGGGGGTGGAGTGTACCATTGTTCATCTTTGGATGAGTTCTACTATGTATCCCACAGATGGACATGGGATCCTCGGTATTTTATTTGAAATGGTTTGGTTATTACTTGAGGACAAGCACTTTTCTAGAAGGTGTAGGACTCCAATGTCCCCGCTTTGGGGCATCATCACAGGGCGGAGACTTATGATGACTAGAGTAGCCAGATGGATGTTGTAGCTAGTACAGGGGTATTTGAGAGGGCATTGTTGGGTCCAGTTGGAATTTATCACCATATGCCATCATTATGATCCATTCCATGACAGTTGGCTTTAATTGCCTCCATTCGACGACGCATGATTTTACTATTTTTAGTTATAAGTCAATGGAATTCAATCAAGAGGTCATTTTGGCCATTACTAATTGAGTAACTCTCTCAAAGGTAATAGCTCATTGAATCGAAGGAGAAACCCCACGGTGGATGGGATGGTTAGAAGTGACTTACAGTGGCCAAGGAAGCCACACCTGAGAGATAAGTGAGCTTTTCAAAGGTGTATGTTACTCAATTAATTAAAGTGATTTAATTCAATTAATTCAACATTAATAAAATGAAAAGTCACTTGGAGGACAAGGTGAGCCAAAAAATTATAAAGGAAAGGCAAGGCCTCTTCTCATTCATTCATGGCTGATCTTATTTGGATTTCCTCGACTGCATGAAGAGCCCAATATTGGGGTTTGAGGGTTTCATAACAAACCCTAGAGGACTTATCTCGGTAGGTGAAGATTCCACCTATCTGTCCTAAGATTAAGTCCTCGAGATGCAATACCTCCCACAACGGCCCCAGTTCTAGATCCGTCTGCCTATGGGTGAGGATCACATCGGGCCCATGTGCAGATAGAGAGAGGGCACACCACTTGAGGATTCGAGCAAGAAGGGCACACCATCTTTGGAAAGAGATGTGGTGTAGAGATTGGCAGGGCCGCTTGAGGATTCTATCACTTGGGTTTTCTACTGCAGGGCCTTGAACATCATATCTAGTGCTTCCTGAGACAGTTTTATGGGTTTATTATTTCTTGAGTAGTGGGGAAAATTGAAGAGAAGGAGGGATGCTGGAGATCCGTGATCTAGTCCGCTTGGAGGGGTTACACTCATATCTGACCCCGACTTTTACCAGTGATCTGCAAGGTCCCGGGACATCTATTTCCGAGAGCCGAGCATTTGGAGGCCTCCTTCACACAAATTATCTAGGGCTTCAGCCATCCAAGGGGCACACCATTTAGTGGGGATTTCATATCTACAGAGATTAAGAGGGATGTTGGAGATTCGGTCACATGGGTCGTTCTTACCATCACCCGAACTAACATGTAGCATATTTATTAGGGTGACTGACACTTTTGGTAGAAATGAATTATTCCAGTATTTCATTCAGTGGGGTGCACCATCCGGGGATTTCAGATCTAGAAAGATTGAGAGGGATCTTGGAGAGTTTTACCACTGGTTGTTCTTACCATCACCCGATCTATCGGCTGGCATATTTATTAGGGTGACTAGACACTTTTGGCATGGTGAGGGCCGAAAGTTATTGAGGGTTTCCATTATACTTTGGAGCGTGGCATTCTTCATCTCGAGAGTTTGGCATTCAGATTTGCTTGTATTGATCTTCATTTCATTCAGCCTTTTGAGGCATCTTTTGCATTAGCGGGAGCATTTTGTAGCAGCCTATTGTCTATCTTCTTGGCTATCCGTTGAGTATCTGATCGAGCATCTTCTATCAGAAAGGTGCTTCTATTTTATGAATAAAGAAGAATTGAGATGTTTTGTCTTGTCTATCTTATTGCATATGGTTGAGGTATGTTCCATGGTTATATCTTTCTATTATTTTCTGCATACACACATATAAACACATCTAAAAGGTAGATCAACAAAGTGTTTGACAAAATACCTCAACCAGGATTTTTTTTTTTAAAAAGACACCAAAACAGTGATGATCCTTGCATAATGGCTTGGGATCATTACATCGTATCTAACACACCCACACACACACACATGCAAAGAATATAACACATACCCAAGAATAACAACCGAATACAACTGGGTATGGTTACCATTAATTGTGAGGAGGAGGCCAGTAAGGATAAATAGAGAGAAACCCTCCAACAAAATACCCATAACTACTTAAAACAATAGTGATCCATCATAGTTTCCACCACACAGAACAACCAATGAATTCACAACTTCAACCATAAATTTTTCCATTTGCAACGAATAACCACAAAGTCATTCCAGAGAAAACACCCATGCATTTACACAGTTTCCAATATCAACAAAACACAAACGAAAAAATTACCGAGCCAACGTTCATTTGATACATAGAGCGAATTCATGGATGGGCGAAAGGGACCATACCTGTAACTGATGGCTTTAAAAATGTGAGTTGGTCGAGTAGTTCCTTCCACACTTGAATCTCGGAGGTTAACAATAAGAAAAGAAAATGAACAATAACCATGCTAGGGTGACAACCTAGTGGGAGAAGTATGGAGTGACGTTCATTTAGTGCAGGTCGCTTCCATATTCCACCCCCTTCAATTTCATAGTACACAACAGCCAGCCAAAACCATATTGTTAATCCCATGCCATTAATTCCATGCATCGAAACTTGCACATATTTCTGGTCAATTGTGCCACATATTGCTTGCATATTTTGTCTCATCCATGAAGTAGATTAGGTGGGAAGGGGTGTTACCCCCTTGATGAGTGACCTCAAAGGTCAAGGTATATGTAAACTTGCCTATTGAAATAGTGTGTTCATGTTGAGGTATAATTTTATGGAACTTTTTGTTCTATAAATGAGCTTCATGGACTAGCTCTAGGGTGAGATCAGGGAAATGATGGACGGGGTGACCATAGATCTGACAAAGGCGCTAAGGGTTATTAGTCCAAGTATGAATGGTACATATATACTTGCTTCAAATATAGTTTTTGTGGGGATTTAAAATTCCCCCATCATTATTATCATTGATTCCATGCCATGGGTTCTTATAGTATGTGGTCTTGTTCTTACTCCCCTTGAGTTATGGATGGCTATAATTGATTTGATTGGGGGTCCAATTATTGATGACTAGGAAGAAGAGGATGGTGCCACATTATCATGGGGAAAAATAGGATGTGTTTCCCAATGTTGTCTATGAGGACTACCATAGGTTGGGGGTTTAGGGGTTGTGCCCTTGAATTGTTTTTTCATTATTGGCCGAAAATCCATGTTTCCAAGGAAACAATCAATGATGAGGTGTTAAAAAATCTTGTTTTAAAGTGTTCTTTAATGTGGTTTCTGATTCATGATCACTTTATGGGTGCAATATGAAGAGAATACTTTGATTAAAAAATACTATTTAGGTAATTCATGTGTGTGTTTCAAGTGGTGAAAAACAATGTTTGATTCCAGTCCTTTGAAAGTAAATATTGTAAAAACTTTGAGAACTTTTATAAAGACAAATATTTTAAAATTTGAAGTTATTTATCAATATAATTAATTTTCTCAATGTTGTGAAATTTTCAAGTGAAAAATATCATTTAAATTAAATTGTGACAAGGGAGGTATTTCACTCTATCACCCTTTTCTAATTTTTCCAAATTTCTCATGACCGTGAGGAAAAGCACATGCAAGACATGAGAGATATTTTAGGTCCCTTGGTCATGTGACAAGTAATAGGATAAAAAACTAATATATAAGTAAATTGTAACTTTGAAAATGTTAATTACCATGAATTTCTCAATAAGAAAATAATTTCAAGTAGTAATTGATCGAGCATAAGAGTTATTTTTCAAACTAGTACCTCTTCTTTAGATGATTTGAAGCAGTGTAATTTAAACAATTTTTTTTTTTGAAATGGAAATGGATGAAGTCCCGCACTATAAATCAAAGTGTAATGATAAAAAAGAAAAAATCACAATGGAAAGAACTAGGATTTATGATTCTCCCCCTACTCATTATGTGATTTAATTAATAAGCAGAAGAAATGATATGGAATGAGAAAGATACAATACCTTATAATTTTTGAAAAAATATATAATTCCACCTAAACTTCATGAAATAACTACATAATCCTGAAGAAATTTATTTGGAAAGACATACGAGTGATAACACAAAGGAAGCCACACAAATTACACGTAGGAATGTTTAAACCATGTTTGTGGAAAACTAGTATGACCAACCCATGGTGAGAGCACATGATTATTGGGGTTATTAAAGGTTTTACCACGTGAATTTTATTAAATAGAGAGGAATTATCATGTGACACACCAAGATTCCAAGAAATGAAATAACTGGAAATATTTCTTGTCTTGGTGGTTTTTGTGTGAAATTACATGCCTGTAAATGATTATGTAAGTCTCCAGTAGTCATATATTAGTTGAAAATAACATAATAGGCAAGATAATATGACCTAAACCTAAAGTGGAGTCCATAATAATGTGTATTTAGGGTTTTGTTGCATAATAATATGTATTTAGGGTTTTGTTGCATTTGTGAGAAAAATTGCTTTATTATGCTAGGCTCTAATCTAAACAATAAACAATTGTTAGTTGTGTGAAAAGAACAAGAGTATTAAAACATCAAATCAATAACTAGTAAGGATGTGTGCAACTATATTACAAATTTAACCACAACAAATCATTTCAAAATACAAAAATTAGAGAGAAACATAAATACTCATATATTAGTCAAGCGGAGAGATTGAAATATGTGATATCACCCAATAAGAGTGAATGGATGTAAGTGATATCTGACACTCTCCTTGGGATGAGTCATTTTCCTTATTGAAGTTGAACACACCCTGGGTGGGGCATCAAAATATCACTCTTCTTAAGAAATGAAATCCTCCATTCGGGGTCTCTATCCCATTTGTTGGAAGCAGGCCAAAGTGGAAAGAAGGATGATCATGGGGAAATAAAGTGTGCAGAAACAGAAGTAACAACTGACATGTGTGAATTCAAGGAAGCATGCATAAGGAGAGAGACAACTGGAAGGAGGAGGAGCATGTGCACATGAGAGGAAGACCTAATGTTGGTAGGGTTAGGGTTTTGGTAATGTATTGTAATGGATGAAGAGACAAAGATGTATAAATACTGACACTGAGTTATTATAGAGGGTTCTTATACGTAGGTATCATAGGTTGGCTTTTTGCATTGTTCAGATTGTTGCACAAGTCGATGAAAATTGTAATGTTGTTATGCACTATTTTGTAAGTTGTTGAGCTGGAGGAGAGGACAGAAAGAAGATATGAGGATTAGATCATAGGTTGAGGAGCCTGTTGCGATCTAGTTCACCTCATATAGATCTTACCTATCTGAGGAGAATTGTAAGCGCATGACACTAGATATGCAGAACTACTAAGAGCCAAATCTTTTTGGACGTAGCCCAAGAGGGGGTGAACCTGGATAACATCTGTGTAATGTGATGAACGAATGCATATATTTATCATATTTTCAGTAGTTAATTTTTGTGTTGAATGAATGAATGAGTTATTACAGTGCGTGTTCAAATGTTGTTGTGATATCGAGGGAATAAGCTATGAAGGTTACGGGATAGTTGTGAATAATAGTAGGTTACAACTAGAAGTTATAATAAATGGTACATAATACTAATCCCATATATTTTTCTCAATCCTAGGCTGTAAACACATGAGTCTTACAACCATCTGTTAAGTCTATCTCGAGAGAGAGTGTGCAGTGCATTCTGTGTGCTGCGTTGCCTTCTCGTTTACCAAGGGGGTCGATAGTTTTATAGACTTTTGTTGGAAACATGAAAGAGATTAAACCTATGTCAGTAACTCATATGGTAGAGAAATACTAATGAAATACAACCCAACAAATGGTTTCGTTGTTGTTGGAAGGAAGAAAGGAGTATTGAGTAGATGAGATAGGAGGAGCGAGAAATGAGAAAAGAAAAGAAGAGAGTAATGAGCCATTAGAAGGGGGTGTTGAGACCATGGAACCCCACAAAAGAATAAATCGAAACTTGGTTGAGAACCAAAGACCTAGAGTTTTCACAGAAAGACAATAGAAACCCTACAATCACACCTCGCAAATATCTAGACAAATACGTGTTTATTGATTTGCACAAAGTCTTTTTCTATGATTTTCCATAGCTATTGCAGTAGTGGATACTAAAGTTTAATGATAACCACATGACCAACCGGATTCTATAGTTAGAATGGACCTCAGTATATATTGAGCAGTTACAGCAAGTGAACAACAAATTCACCCGCGTAGTAGACTTTTGGCTTGACAATATTGTGGCAGGGTTTATGACAGAGTTTGCAATTGACACAATGAAGTCATACAATGCAATAGAGCAATAATTTCTGTGGACCTCGAGGAAGGTACATTCAATCACTGTATACTTATATTAAGATACTACTATATAACAAGGGTGTAATGACAATGGAATCAGACAACTAAACTTCTCTGTGTGCATGGGGGAAGGGGGGAAGCACTGATAGAGAGAGGAGAAATCGAAGGAGGCAAGGATACAAGCAAGGAGGAACCTTTGGACCCTATCATGATGGATGACAAACATATCCGATGGATCTTGGAGATAACTAGAAAGATGCGTAGAGGAGCATCCTACCAATACAAGGTGAATACCAAGAAAAGCGTTATAGCCGTGAAGGAAGGTTTGGCGAGTGATGAGGAAGAGGTAGAGGATCTCCAGGCTATGGAGAAGATTGAGGAAATATTGCATGCAACATATGAGAGGAAGATGAGAGGTCCAAGAGCAGGAGGCAAAGGTAGCCATCCTATCCATATTAATGTCAGTGTGGAACCCATAAACCCATGTGCGACTAATACACCAAAGAGAACACCTTCGTTTAGACAGTCATAGTTCAG
The DNA here is from genome assembly GCA_010110895.2 of Picea sitchensis. NCBI lineage: Eukaryota > Viridiplantae > Streptophyta > Pinopsida > Pinales > Pinaceae > Picea > Picea sitchensis. The sequence continues at coordinate 133,715 of SNQJ01S0020577.1, read as the reverse complement.
AGGAATTTAGATAGCAGGAAGCACATCTACACAAGGAACAACAACTGGAGAAGCCAGTTCAGGCAGCACTAGTCGAGTATCTACACCATGCAGAGGAGGTAGTAGTTCAGTATTTATAATGGCATGACATGATCCCACCATAAGATTACCATAATTTCGAGGAGAATAAGAAAAAGAACCTGAGAAGCACTTGTTAATTTGTGCAAATATCTGGGAAGAAAAACAGATCACTGATGAAGATACCAAACTCGCTCAACTAGCTATTACACTAAGAGACCATGCACTAGACTGGTACATGAGTCTAGACACAAATAGGGCCCCTGGGATGACAAGGACACTGGAATACATTAAGAAATTAATGATTAATGAATTCCAAAAGCCCAGCTCCAAGGATGAATACATGAACGAATTGATCTAAATAAGATAGAAACCAGGAGAGTCTGTGTGGGAGGTTGACTAGAGATTCAAGAGACTGAAGGGAAAGTTAAAAAACCTCATGAACGATATGCATCATTGGCACCTGTTTGTCAATTCACTACTCCCACACTTAAAATACCCTTTACGACAACAAAAATTTCAAACACAGGAAGTGACTTTGCAGGCAGCCCTGCAATTGGAAGAAAACTAGTACCAACAGACAAAACCAACTATCGAAGAACTGAAGGAGGATTTGAAGAATCTCACATTTCAGATGAACCGGAATAAGAACAAGGACAAATGAGAATTTGTTTGGTGTACCACATGCAATATGGAAGGACACCACACGAATGAATGTCCAACGTTCGTGCAGTATATGGCAGCAGGAATTCCAAATCCATTACCAATGGGAGGAGTATGGTGTGAAATCTATAAGAAATTGGGTCATGACCCTTATCAATGCACAATGATGTAGAAATACTAGACAGTCCCAAAGAATTCATATTACACTTTTTTCAAGTCAGTGGGCCACGATGATAAAATTTTTAGAACTATGGAGCTGATGCAAGAAAGGACATTAGATGCATATAGGGTACAGGCTGAAATGATGGCTGGGAGAGCAATGTCGTAGTTCAATAAATTCATAGCTCCATACAACACTACGCAACAGTCGTATAATATTGCATAGCAACCATACAATAATGCACAACCATAGTATAGCCCAACACAACCTCAGTACATTACCGTGCAATATAATCAGGAACCTTAGTATAACACACTGAGAGGGGATCAAGTAGTCTATAGAGGAGGAGGATGAGCTCGAGGAGGTTTTAGATGAGGCATAGGACCAATCACATGTCACAATTGTCAGCAATCCAGACATTATGGAAGGGAATGTCCGCTTCCACCAACAACTTGTATGTATTGTTATGCATCAGACCATGATACAGATAAATTTCTGACATTACTTGTAAAGATTTAGGAAAAGAGGAATCAAAACAACCAAAATGTTCAGTGGATTTCAGTCGAGGAAAGGGATGAAGGATAAAACATTAACATAGTTTCCCAGAGCTAAAATAGGCACTGACGCAGTTCGACAAGAACCAATGCAGAACCAATGGGTAAAGAAGAACATTGAACCGAGGAAGCAGTTCGACACGTAGAAGGAAAATGAGATATTTAAAGAGGCCAGACAAGAATTTCATAAGGAGGGCACAACATCAACTTCAACTGTGCAACATAACAAGGAAGCACCATAATATGAGATGCCTCCATCATTGGATCATACCAACGAAATGCAACCCATGGGACAAGTAAGTACAATCAAAGGATTTTTGCAATCATGTGTAAAAGTATTAAGTGATCCATAATCTGTGAAATTATTGCAAAACATCCTAGAAAAGTGTAGCAGTGAGATGGAAAGAAAGCTAGAACCTAAAATAGTTAATCACCTACACACAAAAAGAAGGAAAAGTAGGGAATTTAGATTGAATGCTAACATTGGGGATTTCAATATGGGAGACATTATACTGGATCCAAGATCTGATTTGAATGTATTACCAAAAAAGACATGGAAATGCATGGGAGAGCCAACATTGGGATATTGAAATGTCCAATTGAAACTAGAAAAACAACACAGAGTCCTACCAATAGGTAGACTAAAAGGAGTGACAACAAATCTTGATGAAGTGTGTATTAAAGAATATTTAAAAGTCATTGAAATAGTGGACGACACAACACCTTACCCGATATTGCTTGGTCTGGATTGGGCATTTGACAACCAGGCCATAATCAATTTGAAGACCAGGAAAATCACATTTGAGTCCGGAGAATATAGGGTCATTTCACCATTAGAACCATCAGAAGGGGAGAGGTTTGTAAGACCTACTTCCCTAGACTTAGAGGAAATCGACAAGTTGTACAGAACAACTATGCGCGATGAGGATTATGTAAACCCAACTACAGATAGTGTACTCAGTTGGAGGAGAATTACTTCATGTGAAACATACTCAAACACCAGTTTAGATAACTGGAAGCAAAGGCTACATGAAGTATCCATGTGAATATGTGCAAGAATAGACAATGCAGTAAGATGGATAGGCACAGAAATCAAAGAACCACCCAGTTTCCACAGAATAAATGATTTGGAAACATTCTTGACATAGGACGAAGATTTAGTGTTAGAGAACTAGAGACTATTAGCACTTGACTTAGCACTAAAGGCCACACCGAAAATATGGCAGGGCACACTCAAAGAGACAATCACAGACTGGTACCAATGTAAGAGGTTATAGCGCATAAGGTTCGACGCAGAATAGAAAAACAAAAACCAACAGAAATATGAAGGACACAGAGCACCAGTGGAACAGTTGGAGGCATGTAGAACACTATGGAAAATGACACCACTAAAGGAATGGCCTCATCACTTCATACATACTCTAGAGGGCATACCATCGAATTGGTATACATACCGAGAATTGAGCAAAGGAACTAGAACATGGATGACATTGCAACAAAATTTTTCAATCACTTTCTCATTCAAGCATGAGAACCCCAACATATACACATCCCTTAAATAGATCAGAGGATTAATATTCATCGAAGAACCATAAGTAGAATTGATCACCGAAGAACAACAATGGAACAATTAGACAGTTAAGGAATTGTTTTCATGTTACCATGTATAGGAGGAAGCACTGGATGAAGACGATCCGTGGGATATCCAGATCGAAGAAGTAGAAGGTGAAAGAGATGTGGAAGGACCAACCATAGAATCATAAGTCATTTACGCACTAATCAAGGTAAAGAAATTTAACATCGGGACAACTGAGCATCCAAAAATGGCCATCATTGGAGATTACTGGGATGAGAAAATAGTAGAAAGTATCACAAAGTTGTTACACAAATACAGTGGCATATTTCCCACAACATTCACAGAGATGAAGGGTATAGTCGAAGAACTAGGAGAAATGAATATATCACTCAGACCTGAAGTGAGACCTATTAGACAGTGTCCCTATAGACTGAACCCCATATATAAATAGAAATTTAAATATGAGATCGACAGGATGCTCAAAGACGACATCATAGAATCAGTTGAAGAGTTATAATGGAGAAGCTCAATGGTAGTACAGAACAAGAAACAAGGAAGAGGGATCATGACATTCATCAACTTGAGGAATTTGAATGATTCATTACTACTCTACCTATTCCCTACACCGTTCACAGATGAAGTGTTAGAAAACATGGGAGGACATGAAGCTTACTCATTCACTGATGGATTCTCTGGCTACCATCATATTAAGATAGCACAGGAGGACATACACAAGTCCATGTTTGTGACAAAATGGTGATCTTATCAGTACACAGTCATGTCGTTTGGAATGAAGAATGCTCCAACCATATTCTCCAGAGTGGCCATCGTAGAATTCAAGGAATTCATCCATCAGTTTCTTGAAGTAGACCTAGATGATTAGAAAATCTATAGCCTATTGAAAAACCATGTGGAAGTTTTCTAGCTAATGTTAGAAAGATGCAGACAATGCTAGATATCACTAAAAATCAAGAAATGCATATTTGGAACACCATTTGGGATACTATTGATCCACATAATATGCAAACAAGGTCTATTAGTAGATCCGGAAAAGATCACAATCATTTTTTAATTTGCCAACAACGAAAATAGTCTGTCAGCTAAGAGAGAAGTTAGGGCACATGGGATACTACAGGAAATTCATCAAAGGATATGCGCAGATTACAACACCGATGGAAAAGATGTTAAGAAAGGACACAAAGTTTCAGTGGAACGACAAGTTTCAACACGGTTTGGATACCTTGAAGGAAAATACGGTGACCGCGTTGATATTGGTATTTCCAGACTGGGAAAATACATTCCATGTGCATGTAGATGCATCAGCCATAGGACTATGAGCTATCTTGGCGTACCAGGAGCAGGAGACTTGGATCACCCGATAAAATTTGCAAGCAGGAAGTTATTAGACTCAGAACATAACTATAACAAGATAGAAAGAGAAGGTCTAGCCATGGTCTATGCACTGCATAAATTCAAACATTACTTATTGGGAAATCACTTTAAAATGTTCATATATCACTCATCCCTCAAATACCTAGTCAATAAGCTAGTATTGGGGGGGGGAATCTTTTGATGGTTACTACTATTCCAAGAATTCAACTTTGAAGTAATAGTTAAACCAGGGAAATTGAATGCAGGACCTGACTACCTATCGAGGTTCATAAATGGAGAAGAACCTATGTGACATCCCCAAAAATATTATTTTTGAAATTCAAAAATTGTTAGGAAAATTATTTCATTTTTGGCAAATTCGAATTTGGGAAAATTTTGCCATTTTTGGAAATTATGAATTTCGAATTTGGTAAATTGTAATTAATTATTACGACTATTGGGCAAAGATTTGATTTGACCCAACTAACTATTTGACTATGAAACTTGTATGAAAAAATAATAATTTATATTTATTGCAGGAGGACAAATGGAACAACCATGTTAAAATCAGTTGAGCATGACTCCATGAGTGGGGAGCATGTTGGAACTTCCTCATGGTTGATTGTTACAAGTGAAAAATCAAGGATTTGGCCATTGGTAGCCCCTGAAAATCAGGGATTTAGAAAGCTGCAAAAATTCCCAAGGAGGGAAAAGACCTAGGAAAAAATGTGGTTTAATTAACATATGTGAGGAGGCAGGACGCTGCCGATTATAGTGGGAAAGGAATTACCTCTTGCTGTTATGAACACTATTTGCTGAGTGTGAGGCAAGGAGATGATTGTTGAAGGTGAAAGTCATCTGTTGAGGAGGAGTTCATTTTAGCCCTCAAGGACTCATGGTCAGGCTAGGGGGTGAACAAGACAAGTGATTTGACTACCCTGTTCAAAGGTTGGGAGGAACGTGGTTGTTCCTTTTGTTGTCCTAGAATTTATCTAGATATGTTTCTCTACTTTTCTCTTATCGTATTTGGGCCATTGAAATGATCATATATGTTTTCCATTTTAGATGATTACCTTGATGTCATATGTGTTAATATGGAGTTATAGATTTTTTGTAGATTACTTGTGAAAATAGTTATGTTAATTAACGACTACATCTACAGCATCACCACAAGATTTTTGTTATAGGAACAATGCCACTCTATTATAATGAATGGATTGATAAAATGCTTGAATAATCTATCTTTGGTAGGAATAGAATGTAAATAGTAAACTATGTGGAAAGCCACTAGGTAATTATATTAATCGTGGCAAGGACAAGGCTACCTTGTATAAAATAATAAAGTAATCAAGCAGAACAAATACGAATTCTGAAAGTTTTCGATGTATCATAAGTTCATATACGGGCAATATATTTCAAGTTTCGTATTATTTTTCAACCAGTACAAAACCAAAACCCCAAATCAGAATTGAAACCCTACTAGTATAGGAATTCCCGAATTAATTATGCGACCATATGGATGACTGTTGTGAATAAGTACGTTGCTGGAAGAATTAATTCTACTGAAATTCTTGCAAACTAAAGAGTCATTTTATTAACTGAAAAGGGTATTTAGATATATATACGAGATATACTGTTATTTAATTTTGAATATGACTGTAACTATAATTTTGTGGATCCTACCCCATTATTAGGTTAGGAATATTGCTTCCAGTTCAATGTATGTGGTATATTTGATCTTTATTAGAGACAAAGATGGTATCTCGAGTATAATATACATGCATAGATTTTTCTTGAGTTACCTCTGTTCTGCGGAAGGTACCCTATACAATCGATACTACCATAGTAAATGGTTATAGTATATTAGTATACAACTTTGTATTCTAGCACCTACATATATATATACATATGAAATCAGTACATGAAATTACAATACACCATTACAGGAAATTATAGTACAAATATCAAGCATGCAAATTGCAAGATTTACCCTACAGGAAAACTACCATGTATATATATATATATATATATAATAAGTATGCGACTGGTAAAAATTTCATTATGGGAAAACTACTGTATATATCTCTACAGCTATAAGTGTTCCTGATAGAATCAAAGGCGATTAGGTCTAGTTGACCCTACATGAAGTTCTTGAATAAAAAGAAAGTCGAATAAGTCTAAGAATTGTCCACAATTACAAGATCTGTGACTAGATGTTAGAGACGCGAGGGTCGATGAACCAAATGGCTATTCCGGAATCCCATACTTAGAACATACATATACCCGAGAATTTCGTGAGCTCTGTAACCAAAACATTATATGTCTTGGTAGTAATGAAATGAAAGAACTAGATAACATTAGAGTTTCGATAACCAGTACTGGAAATTTAAAAAGAAACAGTACATACAATTCTTTAAATGATCATAGACCCACGACCTGGAAAAATTGAAAGAAACAATAGAATTTTTTATTTGAATGATCATAGACTCATAGCCTGGAATTTAATTATAATAAGCATTCAGAAATGACCAGGGAATTGTACCAAGCCCACAACCCTAAATATATCTTACATAATAGGAGATGGACCGATTGGTCGCATTCAACAAAATCAACTTTATTTGTTCATCACAGAGAGGAGGGTGTAGTCCTTAGTGTTTCCTCATTAAAAAAAACCCAAAGGATTAATCGTGCGATGACTACCTCCCAATCGAAGCACTCAGTGGGAACTGTAAAATTTTGAAGCGCTAACTAGAACCTGTTTACCTTTTCGTTACATGGCATGATTTCGAGTCAAAAAATTTGTGATTAAGCAACCCTGTGAGAAAGCACAAATGGTGATCAGAACAAGAATCCATTAGAACTCTGAAATAGGCTACATTAAATAAAATCTAAGACAATCGTTATGCTAGAGAAAACTTGATATCCATGAATATGCATCTTCACTTAACTTACGGTTCATATTGGATGTATCGTCGCATTCTCGAGGAGGATGCCTATAGAATGGAAGGGAAAGTGGTCAAGGATCGAACTTATGGGTACCTCAAAAATAGTTATAGGTCCCATCATTAGATTAACGCAAACATTTTGTTAATGATCAAATGAAAAGAAAACTTATAAGGAACTGAAAATTTAATGACTCGGAAGGAAAACATACAAAGATCCTACACTGCTAAAATAGTTAATGTTTGTTGAAGTATTGTAAACATGAGAATTTATCCTTTCCTTGTGACAACTGCTAGGGCTAGGTGGCTGAAAATAAGAAACAAAAATTAAAACGACAAAACGATTGATAGGAAATGACTGAGTACACCAGGGAAAGCCGAACCCCAAGTTCGGTGAAGAACCGTCATATGACCTTTTCCTTATGAGTACAGAGCTCTAACTTTGGCCATGATGTTAATACACAAAGAAACCCTTAATATTATTACTTTCCTAGTGAAATGTGAAAGAAAGAAATTTATGAAATAATAGAGCCCACCTCAATCGAGCCATAACTTCAAGGACCTCACACCCGAGATTAATCTTCTACAAGAGTTCAAACATTTGAGAAATACCGTTCAAGACTGTGTATAATCTAGGCAAGGTACCCTAGCAAGTTAACAACACTAATGATCATGGAATATGCTTACCTTAAAATATTTAACCACTCCGGCATCGATGAGAGTCCAACATTCCACAACTGATTGTTCATTTGGGCCGAGAGTAACAGAGGTACTGGCCGCAGTCTGTGTTTACACAAGAATGGAGTGTGACAAAGGAACAATACTAGAAAACTTCCCGACGGTCCGAGTAATGGGTGAGTAAAAGATATTGGTCGGAGGCCATGTGATCAGCCTAAGGTGGTGTAAGCATAGTGGGCACGGAGGCCAAAATTTAACTTGGGGAGTACACCACCATACCTCTAATTAATGTCGCAGGAATGGTCTTTAAGTCTTACCAATGTACTCCTGCCTTTTTATTTAATTCTCAATCACGGAGAGGGATTAAGTGCAGTCGAGTTAGGTTTATCTCATGTCCTTTTGATCGTTCTGGTTATAGTTGAACACTCAACTAGAGCCCCATAACTACCTGAACACTTTTAGTTAACTTGTATTCCACCAAACCATAACCTTGTCTATTGCACTAAATGCTCAACCCCTAGTGATATTGCGAGTTTAAATAAGTATCCCGATTTTATCATGTGACTAGGTTACTATAGATATACGATGGAAATTCACATAAGTTGGAAAAGATCCCATAATGTTCAAAGTCAATAGTATATATGGAGTTTAGGGTCCAAGTCCTAACTCTACCTTGTTTCTTAGATGGATATATGTTTATGCATTTAATATCTATGGTTGCAATGTACATGTTGGAGAAAAGCACCAGGAATTTTGGAGATTAGTAACCCTTAAATAAAAATATATATTATGACAAATTTGGGGTTTATTATAAGCTACGAATTTAGAAGACAACTTTATGGATGCACAGTTATTCTCAATTCAGATTGTTGATGAATACTTCGTAGATATCATTCAGTACTTGAGTACAGGTACTGCGCCGCAAGACTATAGCACCGCACAGAAGAAAAACTTGGTAGTCTGCACGATCGACTATCAACTGATTGCAGGACATTTATATAAAATGGGCGCAAATAGCATCTTGTGAAGATATGCATTAGAGAATTAAAGACCAAGAGTCTTAGCAGAATCCCACAAGGGAATATCAAGAGGGAATTATGCGGTTAAATCTACCATGCATAAGGTATTACACATAGCACTATGGTGGCCAACGATTCACAGAGATTCAAAGGACTATTGTCAAATATGGGATGTCTGTCAAAGGGTAGGCAAACCCAATAGAAGGGACAAGATTCCATTACGACCACAAGTAACATTATAAGCATTTAAAAAGTGGGCAATAGATTTTGTGGGACCAATCAACCCACTAGTAAAAAGAACAGGGGCTAGTATTGAAGGAGATCTAGTATTGATGTATGGCAATAGGGGCTAGAACAGGGGCTAGAAAATAGGGGCTAGTATTGATGTATGACAATAGGGGCTAGAACAAGGGCTAGAAAATCACTGTTGAAGGAGATCTAGTATTGATGTATGACAACAAATCGTTACAGCACCCAGGAAAGATTAGAATGCATTGGATAGGACCATATGAAGTAATATCTATCATAGACAGAGGCGTGATACAGTTAAGAGATTTAGTAGGTGCATAACTTAGAGGAATGATCAACATGAGCTGACTGAAGCTATACAAGGAAAACCGACCACCCACCGTGCAGTAAAAAAAAAAAAAATCAAAATTAAAAAGGAAACAAAACTAAAAAGGGTGGAGTATGCCAGAAGTAGAAAGGCTACATGAATTTAGAAACATGAATTTGGCAAGGACAAGAACAATGGTTACATACAAAGGGAAACAAGAGGGAGAACAAAAGGAGGCAAAAGAAACATGATAGGATGGTACTAAGCAAAATTAAAGAGAGGCAAGGACCGATGGGACACCACATTAATCCCACCAATTGAAAATAGGAAAATGGAATTAATGTTATGTACAAAACTGTCAAAGATGCATTGAATTCATAATTAAGGTGCATTTAACCCATAACCAAGAAATCATACTCAACAAGCTTCATGGGAAAGCCATACAACACATGGACGCAAGAGCCCATAGTCTATTCACAAAGATCAAGCAGACAGAGAGAGACAAAGGTGAAAGAACACATAGAGAGTTCACAGAGACCACATAGACCATTCGAGTCTAGCTACCATTTGATACTCACCAATATGACACTGCTCAAGCAATAAGAAGCAATCCAGAACTCCAGACAAACTAGAGTTCAAACTAGGTCATGAGGAAAGGCTGACAAAGGTGAACAACAACCAACGGAGGTCGTCAATGTCAATGAAATCCCATCCCTAGAGACGATACCAGTGAATCCTACACCGATACTAGAAGAAATTCAGCAGCCAACAGTAGAGGCCATGAGTGTAGATATGGCCATAGCGACGCAAGAACCTCATAACTAGAAAGAAGAAACCCAGAAGGAGGTGAAACTAGAGAATATAAAAGCAGCTCTGAAAGTTAACGGCATGGCGTCGACTCCGATAGCATAAGTGGAGCCAGATGAGTCTCAAACGACCATCTTAGAACACCTAGTAGGCGAAACTGCTGAAGATGTCTTGTCTTGGTCGGAATGGAGTAAATAGGAACAACCGGAAGCCGTTGCAACTTTGAGCTAGCCACCTTAGCAGAAGGACAATATACAGATACTAAGTTCACCCCACAAGAAACCGATAGGAGAAATTTTCCTACCACGCATACTAGATGGGGTACAGGTACCACAATGTAGCAAACGAATCCAAGTTCCTAGAACTTGTGCCAAGGGTCTTATTACAAACTACAGGCATGAACCCATTTGCATAACCGATTATCCAACCATACTAGTGGGCAATTGGGATGGAGAAAATAGGAATTTTAGGTATGTTGAACCTACCTCATTTTTGCCAAGACCAGTACTCAAAAACATGCATCAAACAACTATTATCAGTCACACATAGAGGGGACATATGGTTGGACAGGCCTGTCCCCATAACTATTGAGCTTATTGTGAAAATAACAGGGTTACCAATTTAGGGTATGGATCCCGCGTTGTTTTTGGATGACAAAACCAAGGAGAAAGCATTGGAAGAAGAAATGAATAAGAAGTATGGAACCACCTAATCCAGGTGGATATTGGTGGCCACCCACCTATTCCTCTTGGACCCCCACCATTTCTTCTTTCAGTTTTTCAGTTTCCGCATAGTTTACTATTTTTAACAGTTTTTTGGGTCCTGAACTTCCGGAGTCGTTTTGAGGCCTTAAACGACATTTTTTGGGAAAACGGAGAGAAACATGGATTTTAGATCAATTTTTCTCACCTAGAAGTTGTATTCCTCGAATAGATCTTTCTAATGAGGTATAGAACGCGTCAAACAATTATCGTATGCCAAAGTTACGTCCCCGGGAAGTTGATGTACCAACTTACCCAAACGGGGCCCATAGTCTTGGCATTTCATCTCCTAGGGTTAGGTCTTTGGATGTTTAGGGATTTCCATTATTTATCAATAATAATAGGACTTCAAGCCTCATTGTAACATAGTTTAGAGGCCAACAGCTGCCACATCTCTTCTCAGAGATAAGCTACTAGCGCCGTAGCTAGTTTATTTCCATTCTGTCTGTAAACATATTTCAGTCATTTGTTATTAATGAAATGAAGTCTTATTTCCACTGCATCTCTGTGTTTATGTGTATTTTTGTATTTCATCGTGTTCCTACATAAATCCAGATCAACACCGGGGGGACAAGAGGCATCATTATTAAACGAGTCAACAATGCAGCCACAAAACTAGGTGCAAAAATCTTAGCATGCACGTTGCTAAGAAAATTCCACAGAGAGGAAATACCAACTGGAGTCATTATAGTTGCAGCCCAGTGCGCAGAAGGAACCTCAATGAGCTAGTTGCCACACTTATTGAACTTATTCCTAGAGTATGACAAGGATGCATAGGATATAGGAAAAAGATTCCACTACTCATGGTTGATTACCTTAATATCCTTCATGGGATGGTGAGAACCAAGGTACCTAGTTTTTTGTACCAGACCAACACCTACGGGAGTGAGGTATCTATTGCTGAAAGAAAGGCTAGATTCCAAACATAAGAGGGAGAATGGGATCATATTTGAATCATACCTACGTGACCTGCAGGAATCCATCAGTCGAATGTGGAGAATAACACCAGGGGCTTTCGCACGATATGAGGACATCACTAACTTCCAGGCCACATGACAAGCAATGTGGATACAGGTAAGGTAGGATCTAGCTAAAAAGTGGCTACATATGCGCTACTACATCACAGTGGGTGATATCAATATGGTCTTCATCGAATGGCTCGACGATGGAAGATTCCAACCATCACCCAGGAAGTTCCGGAAGGAACAACAAAAGGAGAGGCAGAGCAAGGAGAAACACAACCTCTGAAAATCCAAGTGCCCAAGAAACAAAGAACAGGCCAAGGCAAGCCAACATAGATACAAAAAGGGCTAAATAAGATAGGAACCCATAAGCGGAAGAAGGAGAATACACAACCAACCAAGGAACAACAAAAACAAGCTGAGGGAGTGCAGGAGACCGCCTCAAATCCCAACACACAGGGATCGGGGGGAAATAAGATACCAACCACACAGGCAGGAGGCACATGCAAGAAATCAAAGGAACAACAAGCATTGCCAAAATATACTATCCCAAGGGATGATGGGGACATGATCGCCATAATGGTCCAGGATTTTCTAGTTGAGGACTTCGACCATGCATGACATCACAGGGACAAACTACAAAAAGATATGGCAGAACTAGGATAGTTCCTTAAGAAATTTGGGGAAGTACAAATAGCAAGTAGTAGCAGGAGCATAGAGACCTAAGGACCACAAACCGACAAAAGAGTGGAGGTAGAAGAAAGAGATCCAGTCCACTCATTACCACACACAAACACAATGGTCTACATCACACCTAGCATGCTCCGCATGGATGAAATCGTGTGAAAGACACCCTTGAAGGATTTAAACCACATCCAATTGGTATTGAAGTAGATGCCATCAAGGACACTACACAAGTTGTAGGTTAGCGTCAACCACGAGGTACAGTCTCACGCACACAGAGACTTAATTGAATTATAGCAAGCAAAAAAGAAGCAGGAGGCGCTGGAATTTTTTTTTTAGCAGGCCAAGTTCGAAACTCAGGAGGAAAGAGAGTGCAGGAACGAAATGGAATGAACAGTAGGACGAAGTTTTGAGAAACTTCCAAACACCGCACAAGGGAATGAACTTCCAGTAGTAGAAAAGATTTATCAGATTGCGTAGGCCATCGAACAATATCAGAAGGAGATCGAGAATCTCTGAGAATAGCTCATACCAACCACCCTGTGAGCAGTGAAGGAAAAGAGGAAGCATGAAGAAACAAAGTAGCTGCAGGAGATAAAGCAGCAGGTTAGCATATCAGTTGACTTTTTTGATAAAGAAACGCAACTTTGGACAAGGTTAGAGGAAGATCCACAGGTACAATGGTGGGACAAGGAAGAGGAAAGGATCAATGCAGTGATCTAGGATCTCAAGCAAAAGAAAAATACCATACCATTCCTAGAACGTGTCAAAGGGATGCAAGATATTAAGACATTGCAGGAAAATCTAATCTCTGCGCAAACCCAGAAATAGGAGCGTCAGGCTCAAATGGAGCCATTATAGGAGCAGGTAGCAAAAGTATTGGCACGGGTAGAGGAAGCTAAGACACAAATAGCACAGACCCAGGTAGAATGTGTAGGATTTCTGAGCGATGAAGTGACAGTCCATTTAGTGGACACAATCAGGGAGAAGACTGCGCAAATGCAGACACAGGCAGCAACACTCAAGGGAAAGTTCCAGACAATCACCAAGAAGATCAAGGAATCTCATAAGGATTAGGTGGCTCTGGATGAGCCACATGTTAGTGTCAGGGGCCTATTGGAAACAAGACGAATTTGAAATAAAGATGATCGTGGGGAAAGAAAGAATGCAGAAGCAGAAGTAACAACTGGAAGGAAACATAGCATGAATGAATGAAAGAAAGCGTGCACAAGGAGAGCGACAACTGGAAGGAGGAGAAACATGCACACCTGAAAGGAAGACCTAAAGTCAGTAGGGTTAGGATTTTTGTAATCTATTGTAATGGTTGAAGAGCCAAAGATGTATAAATACCGATAATGAGGTATTATAGATGGTTTTGATACGTAGGTACCATAGGTTGGCTTTTTTCATTGTTTAGATTGTTGTACGAGTCAATGCGAATTGTAATGTTGTTATGTACTATTTTGTAAGCTGTTCATATGGAGGAGAGGAGAGAAGGAAGATATGAGGATTAGATCGCAGGTCGAGGAGCCTCGTGTAATTTAGTTCACCTCATATAGATCTTACCTATTTGAGGAGAATTGTAAGTGTGCGACGTCGGATATGCAGAACTACCATAATAAAAGAGCCAAGAGACAAATATTTGTGGACATAGCCCAGGAGGGAGTGAACCATAGTAACGTCTATGTAATGTGATGAATGCATTCATATATTTATCATCGTGTCAGTAATTAATTGTTGTGTTTAATGAATGAATGAATTATTAGAGTGTGTGTTCAAATGTTGTTGCGATATTGAGGGAATAAGCTATGAAGGCTACGAGATAGTTATGAATAACAGTAGGTTACAACAAAAAGTTATAATAAATGGTCTAAAATATAGATCCCATATATTGTGCTCAATCCTAGTCTATAAATGCATGAGTCTTAAAACCACCCATTAAATCTATCTCAGGTGAGACTGCGTGCTGCATTATGTGTGATGCATTGCCTTCTAGTTTACCAGGGGGGCCGATAGTTTTAGAGGCTTTTGTTGGGAACCCAAAATACATGAAACCTGGTTCAATAAATCATATGGTAGAGAAATACTAATGAAATACATCCCAACACCATTCTAATCATCCAGATCTTTTCAGCCACGGTCTCCATGCTCAAAACTGAGCTCCGAGTTGGCAGATATACCTCTCCCAAGTTCCTCAGTTGTTCATTGGTCGGGGCCATGGGGATACCACATGGGTTTGACTCAATATGATTCTCCCTAAATTATTTTATATCCCATAACTTTGAACGTACCTAATTTTATGGTGGAAATCCATCCACAAACAAATCCAACGACTAGACTTGGTCCTTGGCTAACTCACAAATTAACGGGGAATTCGACATTTTTCCTTCTGAATTGAATTCTCGGCCTAACTTATTCCCTATGGATACAATCGCATATGACTGTGGATATGACCATATTTCAAGACAAGAGGCGCCTATGTCGGTACTTTGGACCTTCGGGCTAGGTATGTTTTCAACCTATGACACCATAAATATTTCGAACTGTTGAATCTATGGATTTTGGGTATGCTTACGGGAATCAACGGTCCCCATTTTATTTCAAGATAAAAGGACCACACTTAATTCAATACTCTACACTTCGGTGAATTTTGAAGCACTCACGAATGCTAACCTCCAAAGGGAAATCCTTTTGAAGTGTCAAATCTCCCGACACCTGTCCTCTTATATCGACGGCTCAGGTGAAGCTCGACCTTTGGGACTTCAAGAGTTCTTGGTCCACTTTCCTCCAAAGTGGTTATCCTCCAAACTAACAAATCACCTGCTACATTTCCCCAAATTACGAATGGTTGATATTTTCTTCATTACTTCAAACTTCGAGGATTTTCAAAGCACCAATCTTGAAGTCCTCCGGAGTGACTCTCCTCTGGAGTATAGGATATGATGCCACGTGTCTCCCAAAATCAACTTCTAGAATGGAATCTTGGAGTTTCGGTGAATTCACCAACCACTTTTTCTATGTGGGCACGTACTAAGGGTTGACACGTAGAAGGGTTAGGGGTGACATGTGCCCTCATATGAGATGACACATGTCATGTTCCAAAGGGTTTATAGCGTATGTGATACGTACAAATCTATGCAAAATGTGGCACTTAAAATTGAGTTCCACATGTTCCTAGGTGATGTCATTATGCCATGTCACCCTGGAGTGAAAACCTTCCAATATCCCTTAGATATCACAATTGAGATATGGCCACGTAGATCCATGGATCTACGAATATTTTTACTTCAGGAGTTCGACGTCCGGGGTTTGGTGGTGCAGAATCCTCTTTTCTCCCGAGGTTTGTCGGCGTCGGGCTAACCATAGCCCAGATCTGATGCCTAGGAAGGAACCTAAAGTTTCCTCCCATCAACGGTACTGGTCACCTCATGGCTCTTTCTTTCAGAGGATTTTTCTTCACTGGCACTGTCTTTTCCAGAGGCAAGACTTCACCGAAATACCATGTGTGAAACCTTCCACTACATGATCGGATGGTCGAGAAGGGGCCCGAATGGAATCCCAAGATCAATGAATCACAAACTTTAGTGACTCTAGCATTCAGTTAAATTTCATATTCATGAAGTTTGACATCCCAGGCCTTCAATCTCCCCAAGATCCAAAACCATCAAGAGCTAGCTCCTTTTAGTCTTAGCGCAGGGTTCCTAGACCCTAGTCATATAGACCATTTGATGAATCTCGGTCTATAAGAATTACTCTTAGTGAATATTTGGTTAAGGCTGTGAGAACAAGCCTAAGGTCTCTTAGACTACGGGTTCGAAGGAAGTGACTTCCTAGTTCGAAGAACTTTCAGTTCTGAATCAAGGTGGGGAAATCTCATGGAATTACCGAGACTGTATTAGCGCGAAGAGGCTTTCTCGGACTCTAGAACTGTGAGGTTATTACCCAGGAGAAACACGTTCAAGGGTTAAACTAGAGAATATGGAAAATCAATAAGAAGCATAAGAATCTCAAGGAAGCAAATGCATACACATAACTTAACCATTTTAATACATAAACCATTTATAGATATATAAATACAAGCATGCATGCATTATTCCCAATTAAATGCATCGAGTATGAAAACACTTATCAGAACTAGATAACGTGAAGAGACTACTAAAAGGGGTTCCCATTTCCACCCAACAATAGGCTCAGTCACTCCTAATGGATTTACCACTAGCCACCCTCAAGCTAGACCACGATGCTTTGTGATAAAATTGTTTATTCTGGCTTAATGACAGTAGGGACAAAGGTTAGTCTCCTCCTCTCGCAGGATCATGGAAACGGTTTATAGAATACCAATAAAGGAGGACCAATATATTTTATCATCTTGTAACATGACCTTGCTATCCATTTCCTACAACCAAAACACATTCATCCCATAGTTGTTCCTTGAACCCAAGATCTTAGTCTCTTGTCTCTCCACTCTTCCTAGGTCTTCCTATTCCCACCACACCTTCCTTTCTTTCCTTCCTAAATAAGATTTTGTGTCATTCAAATTCCCATTTTGTGGTTAGGTATGAAAGACTTACATATGGGCTCTCTACCCCATCCCCTCATTAACTCTTGAGGAGGTATTCCCACCTACCATCCTGAATGTAATTCATTTATGGGTTAGAGGTCGTTTTTCGTACTGGGAAATTAAATCCAATAAGGTACTGGTTTGGTGGAGGTTAACACAACCATTCTGAGTCCCCTTCACCCTCTCTTTCATATCATTCGTGGTCTCTCTTAGAACACCCCATTTTCTAGTAGTCATGCAACACTTATCCATTTTCTAGTAAATAACATAATTTACAATCTTTGACCTTTTATACAAAGGTCCATTAAAAACAAAATTCACACATATTGAGTTTTCCATAGTATCTTTTCTCATATAATTATACTTACAAATAGGGGGAAACATGGGTGTTACAATTCCCTCCCCCTTAAAGGAACATCATCCTCAATGTTCTATATGTCAACATGCTTTGTATATAAATAAGTGAACCAAAATGGATATGGTTGTCTCATGGCATCCTCCATTTCCCACGTAGCCTCATCTGGGCCAAATTGTTTTCACTGCACCTTGACATCTAAAATGGTTTGGTTCCTGAGTGGGGTTTCCTTCCTGTCTAGTATGCATTGAGGTTCTAGAAAGAATTCTCCCGATGGCTCCACCTAGATCACAAACCAGTCAGTTATATGATTAGATTCATGTACATATTTATTCAATAATGAAACATGGAAAACATTATGTGCCTTTACTATGGGAGGGAGTGCTAGCCTATAGAATACAAGTCCCACTCTATATAATACTTCAAAGGGTCCATAATACCTAAGTGACATCTTGGCAAAAAATCCCATTCTCAGGGAACTCTTCCTGGGCCTAACTATGAGATAGACATGGTTTCTTGTCTTGAACTCTCTAGGAGTTCCCTTTCTGTCGACGTAACTTTTTTTTCTATCCTGAGTAATCTTTAGACTTTGCTTTATCTAAATCACTTGTTGTTCCATTTCTTTCATCATGTCGGGCCTGATTGTAATTTTATCCACTATATTACTCCAACTGATTGGAATCTTGCACTGTCTACCATACAGGGTTTCAAAAGTGCTCATCTTTAGTGACTCTTGATAACCGTTGTTGTAGGAAAATTATACCAATAGCCGGTAGTCTTCCCATTACATGCATCCTTAACATGTCTTCTAATATCTGGTGTACTCTTTCTGTATGTCCATAATTTTAAGGGTGATAGGCTGTGCTAAACAACAATTTAGTCTCAAAACTAACCATCAAGGATTTCCAAAAGCTTGAAGTGAATTTTGTGTCTCTATCAGATACAATCTCCCTAGGAATCCCATGCAGTTTGAATATCTCCTTCATGAAGATGTTAGCAATATCTATTGTAATGTACCTCAAATTCACCATAAAAAAAAAACTTCTATGACATAATTCAATTTCGTTTAAGCTTAGAATTTAAGAGAAGGTAAGATTCATTTCTATCCATAATGACATTATTACACCAGTCTAGTTTACTTCGAATAGAAAATCTTATGTGGGTACATTTTGTCCATAATTCTATCACTTCCCTTAACTCTCAAACTACTCCAACATAATTGGAAATATTTAGACTTAGGTCGAAGGAACCTTTTAGTTTCAGAGAGTTAAAGATCAGGGTTATGCATAACTGTCATTAGATCAAAAGGATCTGGGTGCAAATAGTTTAACCTCTGAGAGGTCGTGTAGGAGAGCAGTTGAAATCAACGGTGGAGACACTTCATGGAGAAGTACCGAAGTTGCAAGAGTCATTGGATCTTGCAGAGAAATGAGGAGATTAAGGCTGAGTGTCTTCCGACACTCTAAGGCGTTGAATTTATCTATTTCAAAGTTTGGGGTTTGAAGCAGCAGGTGATTATGGAGTCGCTGCATCGTGAACTCCCAGTTCACTAAATAGCCCCAGTCGTCAAATCTGGAGTGCGGTCGTCTGAGAGCCGCTAGATCAAGATACGTGCACAGGGTTCAGTCCCTGGGATGTGCATAGGAAAACGGATCTGGACCAGCAGATCTAGCACCAATGTCTAATGGCCATCAGATACAGAAGGAGGTGTGAGGGGTTTAATCCCTGGGAAGCCACACAAAATGGTAGAAGGGACAACATAAACTTCGAGGGAGAAGTGTCAATTTTTCGTGAGTCGTAGGATCCAGAAATGGAGCATGAGGTTTTAACCTTGTAACAGTAGAAGGAAGAGGACTCGTCAAGTCCAACAAGCATCGGGACCATCCGTTTTGGAGGACAGGTGTCAAAGATCCAAGCCCACCTAGGATTTGGAAACCGAGAGTTCAAGGAGAAGGAGTCGTGAGACAAGAAGTCTCGACTCATGAAATTACGAAACGATCGACACCATTCATCAAGGAGGACACGTGGTGAGTGGTCAAGGTTCGGGGAAAATCCCGAAAGGTTGTGGATCGTCGATCCAGTGGGATTGTGGTCATCAGTTCAAGAGTACTCTGGACTATTGATCTCTCAGGAGATTTTGACATTTCAAGGTTTGGGAGTTCGAAGGACCAAGGGGGAGATTTTGACATTTCAAGGTTTGGGAGTTCGAAGGACCTATAATCATTGCGGCTGAAGTCACAAAATCATGAATCGAGAAACCCCAAAAGCATTCAGAGGAAAAGCACTAGGTGAAAGAGTGGTGGTCACGTGGACGGACGCTAAGGGGTGATCCAGAACCATTAAGCCCTTTTCAGCATTTCAACGACCGAGAGTTGGAAGGACAATAAGTCTAGGAGAGTTTGCAAGCATGAGTCCCAAAACCCTGAAACACGAAAGGTGTGCATTGGTTCAGAACAGAGAAGAGCGTGGAAAAGGGGGTGTGCACGCAGATTTTCTCAAATGGAATTAAAGCATCATCATGGATAATTATTTTGACTCAATTCCTTCCTTGGATATTATTTCGATTTTTCATACTGCTTATCTTTTGAATTCCAGAAACTTTACTAAGGTTTAGTTAGGATGTTGTTCTCCACTATATTTTCATATTTGTTGTCTGTACAGTCTGAACTTTTATGCATTGCATAGAATTTATGTATTTCCAAAGGTCCACATATTTTGAATCACATATCAACAAAAACAAAGGGGGCTCCAGAATATTAAACTATTGTACAGGTTTCAAGTAATATACAAATGTATGCATATAATCCTATTAAATGTGTATCCTGGTCATGCATCGATACTTTAGTAATGTTATTACTTTGTCTATCTTATTACCGAAATACATGAATACTCAGTCATTATTGTTCCTAGTTATACATCGACATTTCTTAGATAATTATCATCATCTAAGGGAACCTATACAGAGCAATAAAAAAAGGAAGGGAGTATGAGATTGTCAAAGTAATCAGTTCTACACATTTAATTGTGATTTTAATTGCAAGGTTGGATCTTCATGACTGCTAGAACAGTAGGCATTTTGACTGTCTTCTATGTGCACGTATAAAGGTATATATTATCATTCTTATTGTATGTAATTCGCTTTAAATCTCCATTAACATTTGTACTTATTTCCACCTATAAGTATGTACAGACTCATAGATTTCTCTCTCTCTCTCTCTATATAACGATTCACTATCATAGGTATAGTTTCACCTTGATTATGGTTTAATAATTGGAAAACTCAGTTACGGGCTATGGTCCAACAGATTTACCTACAGAAATATAAACATGCAAGTATATCTACCTAACATGGGTCTCATTCTTACACACCAGTAGCTTACAAAAAGAGCATAGTCGACCTGAAGGATCCCATTTTGTTTTGTATGGTTTATGCCATTAAACAATAGTCTAATTACGAAATTTCGAATACTTAAAGGTGTATGACCTCATGGAAAGAAAATTTGTTAAAAAAAATCGTGCTAAAATCTTCTTAACTAGTTTAATACTTTCATATACAATAATTTATGTACTTGTCATGCCCGGTACATAGTGAATTGTAATATGATCTGTTATTTCTATTCTAACTCTATCCCAGATGAATATCCTCCATCATTTCTACTAGTCCGTTCATTATAGCATTAGAGTTGTTCCCATAACAAATAATTCCTACTATGTTCCTACAGTTTTTCCTATTACAACAATGGATTATGACATGACAGATTTCTCCCATGGAAGTACTTCAATACAAAATTAACATTTACATATCACCAGTATAAATGATTATTTGAAATAGAGAAGTAGTAGAGCAACATATCTGAACCAAATTGCGGGAAGGCAAAGGGAACAACCACATTCCTCCCAACCGTAGAATAGGCAACCAAAATTTCTTTCCCGATTCACCCCCTAGCTTGACCATGAATCCATGAGGGAGAATTTGGAAGAATCCTCCTCAGCAATGTCCACAATTCCAACAGTTATCCTCTTGCCTCACACTTACTCAACAGTGCTCATAATAGTAAGGAAAATCCATAGTCTCTTTTCTCTGCATACTTGGAAGTGTCCTGCCTCCTCACATATGTTATTTATCAATTTTTCCTAGGTCTTTTTCCCTCGCTTGAGAATTTTCCCAGCTTTCTAAATCACTGATATTTAGGGGTTTCCAATGGACAAATCACTAATTTTCCACTTGTAACAATCAACCTAGTGGTAGTTCCAACATGTTCCCCTCTCATGGAGTCATGGTCAGCTAAATTCAACATGGCTGTTCCATTTGTCCTCTTGCAAACAATATAAAATATTCTATATTCATACAAGTGTCATAGTCAAATAGTTAGTTGGGTCAAATCAGGTCTCTGCCCAATAGTCATGTTAATTAATTACAATTATTAAATTCAAAATTTGGAATTGCCGTAAATGGAAAAAAAATTCCAAATTTGAATTTACTAAAAACAGAATAAATTTCCATTGAATTTAAATTTCAAAAATATTTTATTTTTGGGGATATCACATCCTTTCCCCCTTCAGTAAAACACTATCCTCAGTGTTCATTCCTTTCTTGGAATAGGTTTGGATAAGATTTCCACAAATGTCCCTCCAACTCCCAAGTGGCCTCCTGAGGACTAAAGTTCTTCCATTGCACCTTTACCTGAGTGATGGCTCTATTCCAAAGTTCTATTTCTCTTCGGTCCAGAATGTACAGGAGTTCCACCTGGAACTCGCCTTCGGGTTCCACCTACACCAAGTTCCAATCAATCATATGAGTAGGGTCATGAATATACTTTTTCAACCAAGAAACATGAAATACATTATGAATTATTAGATTAGTTGGAAGTGCAAGTTGATATGCTACGGGTCCAATTCGAGCTATTATCTTGAACAACCCACAAAACCTGGGTGCCATCTTAGAACAATTCCCTAACTTCAATGAGCTTTTTCAGGCTTTGACCTTCAAGTAAACATAGTCTCCCATTTGAAATTCCAAGTGTCTCCTTTTCTGATCTGCATAACTCTTATGTCTGTCCTATGCTTCTTTCAATTTCTCTTGTACCTTTCTTACCACGTTCTCCATTTCTTGGAGCATCTCTGGTCCAATTATGAGTCTGTCAGCCAGGTTATCCTAGCTAATTGGAGTTGTACACTTTTTTCCATACAATATTTCGAAAGTGCTCAACTTAGCTGAAGTTTGGTACCCATTGTTATATGCAAATTCTACCAAGTGCAGGTAGTCTTCCCACTTGCTCAGTTTTTTTCTTACGTACATGCGAAGCATATCCTCTATGATATGGTTTTCCCTTTTGGTCTATCCATCCATTTGTGGATGATATCTCATACTGAAGTTCAAGTTAGTGTTTAGTCCTACAAACAATTCCTTCCAAAAAAGAAGATGTAAATTTTACGTCTCTATCTGAAACCACCATTTTAGGAATACCATGCAGTCTAAAAATTTCTTTCATTAATATTTCAGCAATTTTTATAGCTTTAAAAGTAGATTTTACAGGAATAAAGTGTGTAGACTTACTGAGTTTATCGATTGCAACCATGATAGAATCATTCTGTTTCTGAGTTTTAGGAAAAATTGTTATAAAGTCTAGTGATATAGTCTCCCATTTCCATTCTGGTACTGGTAATGGCTGTAATAGGCAGTTTGGGTGTTGGTGCTTGGCCTTAACCTACTGACAATATTGACACCTAGCCAAGTACTTTGTTGTTTCTCCCTTCATATTAGGCCAGTAAAATAGTTTTCTGAGTGTTGTTATCATTTTCTGGTAACATGGATGGCCAAAATACAGTTTCTTATGCACTTCATCTAAAACAATTAATTTTAACTCTGTTGAATCTGGTATGTAAAGTCTATTTTTAAATCATAATATTCCCTTCTTGTCGATACTTAGATCTAGTTTATCTGAGCTTGTGATACTGTTTTGAAATTCTTCCATCACCTTAGTGTAATTTTCGTCGTTAATACTTGTCAGCCTTATTCTTTGTTCCACATCGCTTTCTGCCCTGCTGATATTTATCTCAAATAACCCATGGACTCTTCTGCTTAAAGCATTTGCTACTTTATTTTCCTTACCCTTGATATGTCTGACCTCGAAGTCAAATTCACTCAGGAAGGCTAGCCACCTTTCTTGTCTTGCATTAAGTTCTGGTTGGTTAAACATATATTTCACCCTACTATTATTTGTCAATAGTAGGAATTTTCTACCCATTATATAGTGTCGCCACATTTTTAAGGCATGTATTACTACTGCCAATTCTAAGTCATGAGTGACATAATTGCACTCGTTTTCTTTTAGTTTATGGGACTCGTAACAAATCACGTGCCCTTTCTAAGTTAGAACACCATCTAGTCCCTCTTTACTTGCATCAACACATACTGTGAAGTCTTTATCTGGGTCTGCTACCTTCAAAATGGGCATCGATGTCAATAATTCTTTCAGCTTGTTAAAATTGTCTTGACACTTTTGCAACCAGTTAAACTTGGTCCCTTTCTTTTGTAATGACGTGATAGGGTAAGCTATCTTGGAAAACCCTTCTATTAATTTGCGATAATATCCGGTGATTCCCATGAAGGATCAGATGTTTGCCACATCCTTAAGTACTGCACATTCTATAATGGATTTTATCTTTTCCAGGTCTACGTCAATACCTTACGAGGAAATGACATGTCCTAAATATTGTATTTCTTTTTTATAAAAGTCACATTTGTCAAATTTTGCATATATTTTGTGTTTTCTTAATGTTTGCAGAACTATTCTTAAGTGTTCATCATGTTCCTCCTCTATTTTAGAATAGACCAGAATATCATTGATAAATACTACTACAAACTTGTCTAAGTACTGAATGAAAATGTTGTTCATCAAGCACATAAATGTGGTTGGTGCATTAGTGAGTCCAAAAGGTATGTCTACAAACTCGTAGTGTCTGTATCTTGTTCGAAAAGATGTTTTGTTTATTTCCTCGTCCTTTATCCTAACTTGGTGATAACCGGATCGTAAATCCAATTTTGAAAAGATATTGGCCCCACCAACTTGATCGAACAGATCATTTATCCTTGGTAAGGGGTATTTTTTATTAATGGTCATTTTATTCAGTTGTCTATAATCGATACATAGTCTTAGAGTACCATCTTTCTTTTTCACAAAGAGGACCGGTGCTCCCCATGGTGAGACACTCGGTCTGAAATACTCTTTGTCCAACAATTCCTGTAATTGTATTTTTAATTCTGTGAGTTCTAGTAGACTCATTCGGTAGGGTGCTTTTGAGATAGGGGCTGATTTGGGTAGTATGTCTATGGATAAATCTATTTCCCTTCTAGGAGTTAATTCTGGTATCTCATCCACAAACATGTCTTTGAATTCACATAGGACAACAAAGTCTTCCAACTTGGGCTTATCTTGTTTTCATAATAGATTCGTCACTTGGATGGCATAAACTTGACATCCCTTTCTAATACATTTCTTGAGTTGCATTGCTGAAACTTGTCTGACAGATACAAGTTTTGGTATGCCTTGGGTTGTTCTAACAGTGCCAAAATTATCTTTATATCTAAGTATCTTTGTATGATACTCTAGTACGGCTTTGTGTTGTTCCAACCAATCCATCCCGATAATCATATCATAATATCGTAGTGGTAGGATGTTCAGATTGGTCCTTATCTTCTGACCATCTAAGCTGAACTCAAGATCAAAAATTAAGTCAACTACTTTCCTTTTAGTACTTATTGCTAGTTGTACAATCCATGCTTTTGCGTGCTTCAGTTTCTTAAGTTTATTCGACTCTACTACTTTGGGAGTAATATAACTTAACGTATCTCCAGGGTCAATCAAGACAAAAATTTGAGTGTCAATGATTTTACCTTTGATTTCTACCACCGAGAACTAGTGGTCAGCTTGTCGACCATCTATGGTTGCATTTATCCGATGCAAACTTCTGCCCACGTCTCCCACTGTCGAGGCTTCCTACAAGTTGTGAACAACAGTTTTGTTTGCTGCAATTAAACGTGAACAGTTCCTCCTGAGATGAGGCTCTCCACACTCCCAACACTTTAATGTCTCACAGGATTTGTCCCTAAACTTCTTCATTCCCAGGTTTACTGGTTTACCACTACCTTGCGTATTCAGATGATTGGAGTGAAAATCCTTCCTTGGGAATTTTTTTTCTTCATTCTGATAAGGAGTTGGTTGTTATCCCTTCTACCGCTAGTTCATTCGATCTTTCTTCTTATCCTTCCAGGTCTTGGGAAACTCTACCCACTTTTTATACTGATCATAGCACATTCGTGCTTTCCTGAATACCTCACTTAAGGATTTGGGGCTGTCAAACTCAATTCTATCCCGGTAGGCCTGTGGTAAACAACTTAAGAATTGATGGATTTTTACCTTATCCTCCTGGATGTACAGTACAAACCGTAGTAGTTCTAGAAATTTATTTATAAGTTTCTCCATCATCATCTATCCGAGTCATAGCTCATAAAACAATTCCGTCTTCCTTTCATAATAACTTTCAGAAAGGTATTGTTTCTTGAATACTTCCTAAAGTTGGACCCTTCCAACTGTTTCTCCTTTAGGCCCTTGGCCAATTTCAAGTCCTTCCACCAAATGTTGGCCTTCCCCTTCAAATTGTAGATGACCATTCTGACCTTCATGTTGCTGGAATAGTTGTAGATCTGGAAGTAATTTTTGATGTGCAACAACCATGCCTCAACTTCTTCTCCTATCCTGGATTCTTCGTCAAAGGTAGCTGGTTTAATCTTTTTAAATTATCCTTCAAGATGGTCTACCTGTTTTCTTTTTCTGTCTGGTATAGTTTTGTCCTCAACTAAAAGTGTTCCTTCAGACGAACTGTCTCCTTTTTCTGTTTTCGGTCCAGAATTATTGGAGGCCCTTTTGTTGACTTATTCGTCATGTTTATCATCTTTTGGGCTTTTCTTGGTTACTGTACTACGCAACATGACTTCATTTATCCCTTGTTGTTCCTGTCATTCTTTCTTCAATTTTTCATTTTCAGCCTTGAAAACCTATAGTTCAACAATAAGATTCCTCATTGTTTCTAACACCTTCGTGGGTGAGCTTCCATCGCTGTTCTTTCTTGGATCTCCCAGAGGTCCTTGCTGCAAATTTCCTTCCATCCTGATTTTTGCACCCTCTTGAGCTTCCATAATTTACAAAAAACAGAAAGGGCTTTATGTTCAAACCATAAGATTTATTAGTTTTTCATATGTCGGAATGTATACTAAGTAGCTAATTTGGCCCTGTTCAGGCCCAATGTTGTAGCTTTTTCTCTGATACCATATGTAATGTACCTCAAATTCACCATAAAAAAAAATTTCTCTGACATAATTCAATTTCGTTTAAGCTTAGAATTTAAGAGAAGGTAAGATTCATTTCTGTCCATAATGACATTATTACACCAGTCTAGTTTACTTTGAATAGAAAAAATTATGTGGATAAATTCTATCCATAATTCTATCACTTCCTTTAACTCTCAAACTGCTCCAACATACTTATATGTATATAGGAAATATCTATAATTAGGTGGAAGGAACCTTTGAGGTTTAGAGAGTTAAAGCTCAGGGTTATGCACAACTGTCGTTAGATCAAAAGGATTTGGGCACATAGAGTTTAACCTCTGATAGGTCGCATAGGAGAGCAACTGAAATGAACAGTGGAGACACTTTGGGGAGAAGTACCAAAGTTGCGAGAGTCATTGGATCTTACAGAGTAGCGAGGAGATTAAGGCCGAGTGTCTTCCAACACTCTAAGGAGTTGAATTTCGCTATTTCGGAGTTCAAGGTTTTGAGCGGTAGGTTATTATGGAGTTGCTGCATCGTGAACTTCAAGTTTGCGAAATCGCTCCAGCTGTCGGATCTGGAGCGCAGTGGCCTGAGAGTCGTTGGATCAAGATACCTGCATGGGGTTCAGTCCCTGGGAGGTGCATAGGAAAAAGGATCTGGACCGTCAGATCTAGCACCAAGGTCTAATGGCCATCGCATCCGGAAGGAGGTGCGAGGGGTTTAATCCCTGGGAAGCCACACAAAAGGGTAGAATGGATGACATAAACTTCGAGGGAGAAGTGTTGATTTGTCATGAGCCATCGGATCCAGAAAAGGTGAGTGAGTTTTAAATCTCATAACAACAGAAAGAAGAGGACTCATCAAGTCCCAAAAGCATCTGGCCAATCCATTTTGGAGGATAGGTGTCAAATATCTAAGCCCATCGGGGATTTGGACACCAGGAGTTTGAGGAGAAGGAGGCATGAGACAAGAAGTCTCGGCTCACGAAATTGCGAAACAATTGACATCGTTCATCAAGGAGGATACGTGGTGAGTGGTCAAGGTTCGGGGAAAATCCTGAAAGGTTATGGTTCATCGATCCAGTGGGATCGTGGTCATTGGTTCAAGAGTACTATGGATCGTTGATCTCTCAAGGGGGAGATTTCAGCATTTCGGGGTTTGGGAGTTCTAAGGACCTAGAATCGTTGCAGCCAGAATTGCGAAATCGCGAATCGTGAAACCCTGAAAGCATTCGAAGGAAAAGCACCAAGTCATAGAGTGGTGGTCACGTGGACAGAGGCTAAGGGGTGATCTAGAACCGTTAAGCCCTTTTCGGTGTTTCGATGACCAGCAGTTGGAAGGACAAGAAGTCTGGGATAGCTCGCAAGCAGGATTTCCAAAATCCTGAAACGTGAAAGGTGTGAGTTGGTTCAGAACAGAGAAGAGCACCGAAAAGGGGGTGTGCATACAGATTTTCTCAAATGGAATTCAACCATCATCATGGATAGTTATTTTGACTTGATTCCTTCCTTGGATATTATTTCGATTTTGCATACTGCTTATCTTTTGAATTCTAGAAAATTTACTAAGGTTTAGTTAGGATGTTGTTCTCTACTGTATTTCCATATTTGTTGTCTGTACGGTCTGAAATTTTATGGATTACATAGAATTTATGTATTTCCAAAGGCCCACATATTTTGAATCACATCTCAACAAAAAAAAGGGGGGCTCCAGAATATTAAACTGTTGTACAGGTATCAAGTAATATACAAATGTATGCATATAATCCTATTAAATGTGTATCCTGGTCATGCATAGATACTTTAGTAATGTTATTACTTTATATATCTTATTACAGAAATACATGAATACTCAGTCATTATCGTTCCTGGTTATACATCGACATTTCTGAGATCATTATCATCATCTAAGGGAACCTATATAGAGAAATAAAAAAAAGAAGGGAGTCTAAGATTGTCAAAGTAATCTATTCTGCACATTTAATTATGCTTTTAATTGCAAGGTTGGATCTTCATGATTGCTAGAACAATAGGCATTTTGACTTTCTTCTATGTGCATGTATAAAGGCGTATATTATCATTCTTACTGTAGGGAATTTTCTTTAACTCTCCATTAACATCTATACTTATTTCCACCTATAAGTATGTACAGACTCATAGATTTATCTCTCTCTCTATATATAACGATTCACTATCATAGGTATAGTTTCATCTTGATTTTGGTTTAGTAATTGGAAAACTCAGTTATGTGCTACGGTCCTGCATATTTACCTACAAAAATATAAACGTGCAAGTATATCTACCTAAATTGGGTCTCATTCTTACACACCAGTTGTAATGTACCCCAAATTCA
The DNA here is from genome assembly GCA_010110895.2 of Picea sitchensis. Lineage (NCBI taxonomy): Eukaryota > Viridiplantae > Streptophyta > Pinopsida > Pinales > Pinaceae > Picea > Picea sitchensis. The sequence goes on along the minus strand of SNQJ01S0020577.1, from coordinate 104,323 downwards.
CCATAAAAAAAAATTCTATGACATAATTCAATTTCGTTTAAGCTTAGAATTTCAGAGAAGGTAAGATTCATTTATGTCCATAATGACATTATTACACCAGTCTAGATTACTTCGAACAGAAACGCTTATGTGGATAAATTATGTCCATAATTCTATCACTTCCCTTAACTCTCAAACTACTCCAACATACTTATATTTATATAAGAAATATCTAAACTTATGTCGAAGGAACCTTTGAGGTTTAGAGAGTTAAAGCTCAGGGTTGTGCACAACTGTCATTAGATCAAAAGGATCTGGGCGCACAGAGTTTAACCTCTGATAGGTCACATAGGAGAGAAGCTGAAACGAATGGTGGAGACACTTCAGGGAGAAGTACTGAAGTTGCGAGAGTCCTTGGATCTTGCAGAGTAGCAAGGAGATTAGGGTCGAGTGTCTTCCAAAACTCTAAGGCATTAAAATTTCTCTATTTCGGAGTTCAGCGTTTGGAGCAACAGGTGATTATGGAGTCACTGCATCATTGACTCATGGTTCATGGAATCATGAAATGATCGACACCGTTCATCAAGGAGGACATGTGGCGAGTGGTCCAGGTTCGGAGAAAATCCCGAAAGGTTGGGGATTGTTGATCCAGTGGGATCGTGGTCATCGATTCAAGAGGAAATTGGACCATTGATCTCTCAAGGGGGAGATGTTAGCATTTGTGAGTCTGGGAGTTCAAAGGACCTAGAATCATTGCATCCGGAATCATGAAATCACAAATCGTGAAAAGCCGATAGCTAAGAGTGATCCAGAACTGTTAAGCCCTTTTCGACGTTTCGATGACCAAGAGTTGGAAGGACAATGAGTCTAGGATTGTCAAAGTAATTGGTTCTGTACATTTAATTATGCTTTTAATTGCAAGGTTGAATCTTCATGACTGATAGAACAATAGGTACTTTGACTGTCTACTATGTGCGTGTATTAAGGCATATATTATCATTCTTACTATAGGGAATTTACTTTAACTCTCTATTAACATCTATACTATTTCCCCCTATAAGTATGTACATACCTATAGATTTATCTAAATATATATAGAGCTATTCATTGTCATAGGTATAGTTTCATCTTGATTCTGGTTTAATAATTGGAAAGCTTAGTTACGTGCTACGGTCCTGCATCTTTACTTATAAAAAGTATAAACACACGAGTATATCTACCTAACTTGGGTCTCAATATTACACACCAGTAGCTTACACATCAAGCATAGTTAACTCTAAGGATCCCATCTTGTTCTCTACAGTTTATGCCATTAAACAATAGTCTAATTATGAAATTTCGAATACTTAAAGGTGTATTACCTCATGGCAAGCATAACTCTTAGGAAAAATCGCGCTAAAAATACACTTAATTAGTTTAATACTTTCATATACAATAGTTTATGTACTTGTCATGCCCTGTGCACAGTGACTGGTAATATGATCTGTTAGTTCTATTCTACCTCTATCGTAGATGAAGATCCTCCATCGTTTCTACCAGTCCATCCATTACAGTATTAGAGTTGTTCCTATATCAAATAATTCCTACTATGTTCCTACAGTTTTGTGAAAAAACAGGGGTCAATCGGGTTTCGGCGATTACAAATGTTGAACATAAAAAAAAAAGAACACGTTGTTTGCTGAATCACGAAATGAAGAAAGAGTGTGGGCCCAACACTTCGGGGTTTCGAGGTTTGGTATTTTGCGATTTCAAATGCCAAATACCAACACAGAACAACTCCCGAATTGTGAAATTGTGAATGGAATGTGGGACCAACACTTCACGGTTTCAGGGTTCAGGATTTAAGGGTTTGGAATTTCAGGGTTTACAAACACCTGATGCAAAAACAAAAAGAAATAAGAAAATCCGAATTGCGAAATGAGATTAGGGTGTGGGCCCAACAATTTCGGGTTTCAATGTTTGGTCAAGAAAAGGAACTCCGCATATATGTAACAAGCAAGTCTCGAACGCTGAAGTATCAATTTTGTATTTAATCTCTTTTTTAAATCACATGCTCCAACAAATAAACTTGGAATAAATAAATGACTGGGTTCGTAATTGGTAAAAACAAATGATTACTATGTTTGCTCAAAAATGAATTTATCAAGAAATAAAATGAGTTTACAAACTCAATAACAGAAAATCATAATCGCAGACGAAACCTCCAAAATAGGGAATAATCAAATCAATTCAGGAAATACTTCAAGCTATATCACCCTCTATGTCTGGAATTACAATATGATTCAAGTGTTTATAGGAACAAGACTTGCCCCTTCGACCTTAGGAAAAATTAAATCAGGGTGGTGATGGTATTTGGTGGCCTGCAAGGCTAAGGAAGCCACCGCTTGACAGTGAACCCTCACATATTGAAGGGTCACGACGACCACCGATCTGTCGTCATAAAGTGGTGAAATGATTACAAACCAACAATTTTTTCCTATTATAGAAATGGATTATGACACGACAGATTTCTCCCATGGAAGTACTTCAATACAGAATTAAGATATACATATCACTATTTTAAATGATTGTTTAACACAGAGAAGGAGTAGATCAACATATCTGAACAATTTTTGTGGAAAGGCAAAGGGAACAACCACATTCCTCCCAACCATAGAATAGGCAGTCAAAATTTCTTGCCCAATTCACCCCCTAGCTTGACCATGAATCCATGAGGGAAAATTTGGAAAAATCCTCCTCAACAATGTCCATAATTCCAAAAGTTATCCTCTTGCCTCACATTTACTCAGCAGTGCTCATAACAACAAGGAAAATCCATAGTCCCTTTTCTCCGCATACTTAGTAGTGTCCTGCCTCCTCACATATGCTATTTATCAATTTTTCCCAAGTCTTTTTCCCTCCCTTGGGAATTTTCAAAGATTTCTTAATCCCTGATTTTCAGGGGCTACCAATGGCCAAATCATTGATTTTCCACTTGTAATAATCAACCCAGAGGTAGTTCCAACATGTTCCCCACTCATGGAGTCATGGTCAGCAAAATTTAACATGGTTGTTCCATTTGTCCTCCTGCAATCAATATAAAATATTATGTTTCCATACAAGTGTCATGGTTAAATAGTTAGTTGGGTCTAATCAGGTCTCTGACCAATAGTCAAAATAATTAATTACAATTATGAAATTTGAAATTTGGAATTGCCATAAATGGCAAAAATTTTCCAAATTCGAATTTACTAAAAACGAAATAAATTTCCAGCAATTTTAAATTTCAAAAATATTTTATTTTGGGGGATGTCATATCCTTTCCCCCTTCAATAAAACACTTTCCTCATTGTTCGTTGCTTTCCTGGAATAGGATTGGATGAGATTTCTGCAAATCTCCCTCCAACTCCCAAGTGGCCTCCTCAGGACTAAAGTGCTTCCATTGCACCTTTACGTGAGCGATGGCTCTATTCTGAAGTGCTATTTCTCTCCAATCCAAAATACGTAGGGGTTCCACCTGGAACTCACCTTCGAGTTCCACCTACACCAAGTTCCAATCAATCCTATGAGTAGGGTCATGAATATACTTTTTCAACAACGAAACATGAAATACAGTATAAATTCTTAGATTAGTTGGAAGTGCAAGTTGATATGCTATGGGTCCAATTCGAGCTAGTATCTCAAAGGGCCCACAAAACCTGGGTTTCATCTTGGAACAATTCCCCAACTTCAATAAGCTCTCTCGGGCTTTGACCTTGAAATAAACATGGTCTCCTACTTGAAATTCCAAGTGTCTTCTTTTCTGATCTACATATCTCTTTTGTTTGTCTTGTGCTTCTTTCAAGTTATGTTGTACCTTTCTTACCATGTTCCCCATTTCTTGGAGCATCTCTGGTCCAACCATGTGTCTATCAACTGGGTTATTCTAGCTAATTGGAATCATACACTTTCTACCATATAGTATTTTGAAAGGGCTCAACTTAGCCGAAGTTTGGTACCCATTGTTATATGCAAATTCTACCAAGTGCAGGTAGTCTTCCCACTTGCTTGGTTTTGTTCTTACATACATGTGAAACATATCCTCTATGATTTGGTTTGTCCTTTCGGTCTGTCCATCCGTTTGTGGATGATAGCTTGCATTGAAATTCAAGTTAGTGTTTAGCCCTACAAACAATTCCTTCCAAAAAGAGGATGTAAATTTTACGTCTCTATCTGAAATCACAATTTTAGGAATACCATGCAGTCTAAAAATTTATTTCATGAATATTTCAGCAATGTTTATAGCTTTAAAAGTAGACTTTACAGGAATAAAGTGTGCAAACTTACTGAGTTTATCAATTACATCCATGATAGAATCATTTTGTTTCTGAGTTTTAGGCAAACCTGTTAAAAAGTCCAATGATATAGTCTCCCATTTCCATTCTGGTACTGGTAATGGATGTAATAGGCCGGCTGGATGCTGGTGCTTGGCCTTAACCTACTGACAATCTTGGCACCTAGCCAAATATTCTTTTGTTTTTCCCTTCATACTAGGCCAAAAAAATAGTTTTCTAAGTGTTGTTATTGTTTTTTGGTAACCTGGATGGCCAGAATATGGTTTCTTATGCACTTCGTCCAAAATTGTCGATTTCCATTCTGTTGAATATGGTATGTAAAGTCTGCTTTTAAGTCGTAATAGTCCTTTCTTGTTGATGCGTAGATCTGGTTTGTTAGAGTTGGTGGTCATGTTTTGTAATTCTGTCATTATTGTAGTGTAATTTCAGTCGTTAATACTTGTCGTCCTTATTCTTTGTTCCAGATCACTTTCTACCTTTCTGATGTTTATCTCAAATAACCCATGGACTCTTCTACTTAAAGTGTCTGCTACTTTATTTTCCTTACCCTTGATATGTCTGACCTCAAAGTCGAATTCGCTCAAGAAGGCTAGACACCTTGCTTGTGTTGCATTAAGATCTGTTTGGTTAAACAAAAATTTAACCCCGCTATTATTTATCAATAGTAGGATTTTTCAGCACATTATATAGTTTCACCACATTTTTAAGGGATGTATTACTGCTGCCAATTCTAAGTCATGAGTGACATAATTTCTCTTGTGTTCTTTTAATTTTCGGAACTCGTAACAAATCACTTGCTCTTCCTGAGTTAAGACACCACCTAGTCCCTCTTTACTTGCATCAACACAAACTGTGAAGTCTTTATCTGGGCCTGCTACCTTAAAAATGGGTGTCGATGTCAATGATTCTTTCATCTTGTTAAAGTTGTCTTCACACTTTTGCGACCAGTTAAACTTGGTTACTTTCTTTTGTAGCGACGTGATAGGGTAGGCTATCTTGGAAAAACCTTCTATAAATATACGATAATATTCGATGATTCCCATGACTGACTGGATATCTTCCACATCCTTAGGTACTGGCCATTCCATAATGGATTTTATCTTTTCCAAGTCTACGACAATGCTTTCTGAGGAAATGACATGTCCTAAATATCGTATTTCTTTTTGATAAAAGTCACATTTGTTAAATTTTGCGTATAGTTTGTGTTTCATTAATGTTTGCAGAACTATTCTTAAGTGTTCATCATGTTCCTCCTTCATTTTAGAATAGACCAGAATATCGTCGATAAATACTACTACGAACTTGTCTAAGTACTGACTGAAAATGTTGTTCATCAAGCACATAAATGTGGCTAGTGCCTTAGTGAGTCTGAAAGGTATGACTACAAACTCGTAGTGTCCATATCTTGTTCAACTTTTGTTTTTGTTTATGTCCTCGTCCTTTATCCTAAATTGATGATAACCGGATCGTAAGTCCAATTTTGAAAAGATCTTGGCCCCACCAACTTGATCGAACATATCATTTATCCTTGTTAAGGGGTATTTGTTCTTAATGGTCATTTTGTCCAACTGTCTATAATCGATACATAGTCTTAGAGTATCATCTTTCTTTTTCACAAAAATTAGTAGTGCCCCACATGGTGAAACACTCGGTTTGATATACTCTTTGCCCAACAATTTGTGTAATTGGATTTTTAATTCTTTCAGTTCTGGTAGACTCATTCGGTAAGGTGCTTTTGAAATAGGGGCTGAACTAGGTAGTTGTTCTATGGAGAAGTCTATTTCCCTTCTAGGAGCTAATTCTAGTATCTCATCCACAAACATGTCTTCAAATTTACGTAGGAAAGCAAAGTCTTATAAATTTTCCTTATCTTCTTTTTCTAATAGATTCGTCACTTGGATGGCATAAACTTGACATCCCTTTCTAATACATTTCTTGAGTTGCATTGCTGAAACTTGTCTGACTGATACAGGTTTTCGTATGCCTTGGGTTGTTCTAACAGTTCCAAAATCATCTTTATAGCTAAGTATATTTGTATAACAGTCTAGTACTACTTTATGTTGTTCCAACCAATCCATCCCAATAATCATATCACAAGATCCTAGTGGTAAGATGTTCAGATTGGTCCTTAACTTTTGACCACCTAAGTTGAACTCAAAATCAGAAATAAATTCAACTACTTTCCTTTTAGTACCTGTTTCTAGTTGTACCAGCCATGATTTTACGTGCTTCAGTTTCTTAAGTTTATTCGAATCTACTATATTAGGAGTAATATAACTTAACATAGCTCTAGAATCAATTAAAACATAAATTCGAGTGTCATTGATTTTACCTTCGATTTCTACCATCGAGGACTGGTGGTCAACTTTTTGACCATCTATGGCTGCATTTATCTGACGCAGGCTTCTGCCCACGTCTCCCACTGTTAAGGCTTCCTACAGATTATGAACAATAGTTCTATTTGCTGAAGTTAAACGTGGACAGTTTCTCCTTAGATGAGGCTCTCCACACTCCCAACACTTTAATGTCTCGTGGGAGTTGTCCCCAAACTTCTTCATTCCCAGGTTTACCGGTTTACCACTAACTTGCGTATTTGGATGGTTGGAGTGAAAATCCTTCCTTGGGAAACTTTTTACTGCATTCTGATAAGGAGCTAGCTAGTATCCCTTCTTCTACTGGTTCATTCAATCTTTATTTTTATCCTTCCAGGTCTTGGGAAACTCTACCCACTGTTTATACTGGTCATAGCACATTCGTTCTTTCCTAAATACCTCACTCAAGAATTTGGGGTTGTCAAACTCAATTCTGTCCCAGTAGGCCTGTGGTACACAACTTAAGAATCGCTGGATTTTTACCTTATCCTCCCGGATGTACGGTACGAACCTTAGTAGTTCCAGAAATTTATTTATAAGGTCCTCCATCGTCATTTGTCTGAGTCATAACTCATAAAATTCTTTCGTATTCCTTTAATAATAACTTTCAGAAAGGTATTGTTTCTTGAAATACTTCTTAAAGTCAGACCATTCCAATTGTTTCTCGTTTAGGCCCTTGGTTAATTTCAGGTCCTACCACCAAATACTGGCCTTCCCCTTCAGATTGTAGATGGCCATTCTGACATTCATGTTGCTGGAATAGTTGTAGATCTAGAAGTATTTTTGATGTCCAACAAGCATGCCTCATCTTCTTCTCCTGTCCTGGATTCTCCATCAAAGGCAGTTGGTTTAATATTTTTAAATTCTCCTTCAAGGTCGTCTACTTGTTTTCTTTTTCTGTCTGGTAGAGTTTTTTCTTCAGTTGAAGTTGTCCCTTCATATGAACTGTTTCCTTTTTCTGTTTCTAGTCTAGAATTCTTGGAGGCCCTTTTGCTGACTTCTTCATCATGGTTATCGACTTTTTGGATTTTCTTGGTTACTATACTACGCAACAGGACTTCATTTATCTCTTGTTGTTCCTGTTGTGCTTTCTTCAATTTTTCATTGTCAGCCTTGAAAACCTGCAGTTCAACAATAAGATTCCTCATTGTTTCCAACACCTCCGTGGGTGAGATTCCATCATTGTTTTGTCTTGGATCCCCAGGAGGTCCTTACTATGGATTTCATTCCATCCTCACTTATGCACCCTCCTGAGCTGTCATAATTTACAAAAATAGAAAGGGCTTTCTGTTTGTATGCATAAGATTTATTAGTTTTGCATAAATTAGAATAAATACTAAGTAGCAAATGTGGCCCTGTTTAGGCCCAGTGTTGTAACTTTGCTTTGATACCATATGTAATGTACCCCAAATTCACCATAAAAAAAAATTCTATGAGATAATTCAATTTTGTTTAAGCTTAGAATTTAAGAGAAGGTAAGATTCATTTCTGTCCATAATGACATTATTACACCAGTCTAGTTCACTTCAAATAGAAAATATTATGTGGATAAATTATATCCATATTTCTATCACTTCCGTTAACTCTCAAACTACTCCAACACACTTATATGTATATAGACAATATCTAAACTTAGGTCGAAGGAACCTTTGAAGTTCATAGAGTTAAAGCTCAGGGTTGTGCACAACTGCCATTAGATCAAAAGGATCTGGGCACACAGAGTTCAACCTCTGAGAGGTCACGCAGGAGAGCAACTGAAATGAATGATGGAGACACTTCAGGGAGAAGTACCAAAGTTTCGAGAGTCGTTGGATCTTGCAGAGCAGCGAGGCGATTAGGGGCGAGTGTCTTCCAACACACTAAGGTGTTGAATTTTCACTATTTTAGAGTTCGGGGTTTGGAGCGGCAGGTGATTATGGAGTCACTGCATCATGAAATCCCGGTTCACGAAATTGCAAAATGATCGACACCACTCATCAAGGAGGACACGTGGCGAGTGGTCCAGGTTCGGGGAAAATCATTAAAGGTTGTGGATCATCGATCCAATGGGATCGTCGATCCAATGGGATCGTCGATCCAATGGGATCGTCGATCCAATGGGATCGTTGATCCAATGAGATCATGGTCATTGGTTCAAGACGAAATTGGACCGTTGATCTCTCGAGGGGGAGATTTCAACATTTCGAGGTCCGGGAGTTCGAAGGACCTAGAATCGTTGCAGACGGAATAGTGAAATTGTGAATCACAAAAATCCCATAGCTAAGAGCGATCTAGAATCGTTAATCCCTTTTCGACGTTTCAGCGACCAGGAGTTGGAAGCACAAGGAGTCTGGGATTGTCAAAGTAATCAGTTCTACACATTTAATTATGCTTTTAATTGCAAGGTTGGATCTTCATGACTGCTAGAATAGTAGGTACTTTGATTGTCTGCTATGTGCTCGTATAAAGGCGTATATCATTCTTACTATAGGAAATTTTCTTTAACTCTCTATTAACATCTGTACTATTTCCCCCTATAAGTATGTACATACCTATAGCTTTCTCTAAATATATATAGAGTGATTCATTATCATAGGTATAGTTTCATCTTGATTTTGGTTTAATAATTGGAAAGATCAGTTACGTGCTATCGTCCTGCATCTTTACTTACAGAAAATATAAACAAGTGAGTATATCTACCTAACTTGGGTCTCAATCTTGCACACCAGTAGCTTACACATCAAGCATAGTTAACTCAAAGGATCCCATCTTGTTCTCTATGGTTTATGCCATTAAAAAATAGTCTAATTATGAAATTTTGAATACTTAAAGGTGTATGACCTCATGGCAAGCAAAACTCTTAGGAAAAATCACGCTAAAAATATGCTTAATTAGTTTAATACTTTCATATACAATAATTTATGTACTTGTCATGCCCTGTGCACAATGACTTGTAATATGATCTGTTATTTCTAATCTACCTCTATCTGGGATGAAGATCCTCCATCGTTTCTACCAGTCCATCCATTACAGTATTAGAGTTGTTCCTATAACAAATAATTCCTACTATGTTCCTACAGTTTTGTGAAAAAACAGAGGTCAATCGGGTTTCAATGGTTACAAATTCCGAACACAAAAAAACAAAAGACCACGCTATTTGCTGAATCGCAAAATGCGGAAAGACTATGGGCCCAACACTTCGGGGTTTCAGGGTTCAGGATTTCGTGATTTCAAATGACAAATACCAACACACAACAACTCCCAAATTGCGAAAATGTGAATGGAATGTGGGACCAACACTTTAGGGTTTCAGGGTTCGGGATTTCGAGGTTCAGAATTTTGGGGTTTACGAACACCTAACACACAAACAAAATGAAATAAGAAAATCTGAATTGTGAAATGAGATTAGGGCGTGGGCCCAACAATTTCGGGTTTCGGTGTTTGCTCAAGCAAAGGAAATCTGCATATATGTAACAAGCAAGTCTCGAATATCGAAATATCAATTTTGTATTTAATCTCTTTCTAAAATCACATGCTCCAACAAATAAACTTGGAATAAATAAATGATCGGGTTCGTAATTGGTAAAATTAAATGATTACTATGTTTGCTCAAAAATGAATTTATCAAGAAATAAAATGTGTTTACAAACTCAATAAAATAAAATCATAATTGTAGAGCAAACCTCCAAAACAGGGAATAATCAAATAAATTCAGGAAATACCTCAAGCTATCTCACCCTCTGTGTCCAGAATTACAATATGATTCAAGTATTTATGGGAACAAGACTTGTCCCTTTGACCTTAGGAAAAATTAAATAAGGGCGGTGATGGTATTTGGTGGCCTACAAGGCTAAGACGACCACCGCTTGACAGTGAACCCTCACATATTGAAGGTTCAATATGGCCACCGATTCATCATCATAAAGTGGTGAAATGATTACAAACCAACACGTTTTTCCTATTACAGAAATGGATTATGACATGACATATTTCTCCCATGGAAGTACTTCAATACAGAATTAACATATACATATCACCAATATAAATGATTATTTAACACAGAGAAGGAGTAGATCAACATATATGAACAAGTTTTGTGGGAAGGCAAAGGGAACAACCACGTTCCTCCCAACCGTAGAATAGGCAGTCAAAATTTCCTGCCCGATTCACCCCCTAGCCTGACCATGAATCCATGCGGGCAAATTTGGGAAACTCCTCCTCAACAATGTCCACAATTATAGAATCTATCCTCTTGCCTCACACTTACTCATCAGTGCTCATAACAGCAAGGAAAATCGATAGTCCCTTTTCTCCGCATACTTGGCAGCATCCTGCCTCCTCACATATGTTATTTATCAACTTTGCCAAGGTCTTTTTCCCTCCCTTGGGAATTTTCACAGCTTTCTAAATCCCTGATTTTTAGGGGCTTCCAATGGCCAAATCATTGATTTTCCACTTGTAATAAGCATCCCAAAGGTAGTTCCAACATGTTCCCCACTCATGGAGTTATGGTAAGCTAAATTTAACATGGTTGTTCCATTTGTCCTCCTGCAATCAATATAAAATATTTTATTTCCATACAAGTGTCATAGTCAAATAGTTAGTTGGGTATAATCAGGTCTCTACCCAATAGACAAAATAATTAATTACAATTAGCAAATTCAAAATTTGAAATTTCCATAAATGGAATTTTTTTTCCAAATTCGAATTTACTAAAAATGGAATAAATTTCCAGCAATTTAAATTTCAAAAATATTTTATTTTTGGGGATGTCACACCAGTAGATTACACATCAAAGCATATTTAACCCGAAGGATCCCATTTTGTTCTATACGGTTTATGCCATTAAACAATAGTCTAATTACGAAATTTTGAATACTTAAAGGTGTATGACCTCATGGCAAGCATAACTCTTAAAAAAAAATGCGCTAAAATCTCCTTAATTAGTTTAATAGTTTCACATACAATAATTTATGTACTTGTCATGCCCTGTACACAGTGACTTGTAATATGATCTGTTATTTCTATTCTACCTCTATCCTGGATGAAGATCCTCCATCATTTCTACCAGTCTATTCATTACAGTAGTAAAGTTGTTCCTATAACAAATAATTCCCACTATGTTCCTACAGTTTTTCCTATTACAACAACGGATTATGACACGATAGATTTATCCCATGGAAGTACTTCAATACATAATTAACATTTACATATCACCAGTATAAATGATTATTTGAAACTGTTAAGAACCAAACATCAATATAGCATAGAAAAACTTCAAGAAAAGTACTCAACGCCTTGAAAAAGAGATAATATCAGATAATAAGCCTCTTCGAGGGGGCAACCTCCTTTTACCCCACTTAAATGTTCAAGTACAA
>SNQJ01S0020577.1:37332-52432 GCA_010110895.2 Picea sitchensis | reverse complement strand
TGAAATTTTAAATGTTATTTTTATTTGCACTGTTATGGCCATATAATGTAAAGATGTTGTTGTCTTATTGTATTGTTATTGAAATTTTAGTATAAATGATAACATAAATGGTATAGTAATGCATAACTGTATTGCCACTATAAAATAGTGTCTGTAATATGTAAATGTAATATTTTATTGCAATATAAAATAAAATATAGTGTTAGTGACTGATAACATGATATGTAATTTTATTGTTATTTTGAATGCAAGTTATGGTAATATAAGATATAATGGCATTGCCATTTTATTGTAATGCTATTGAATTTTTATTGTTATTGATGACACATAAAATATAAGGTCGTTGAACTAAGTACCATAAATTATTATGATTTAGTAAATGGGGATTTGCAATTACTTCAATTTACATTATTTTAAGGTTGGGTTGGGTAACTCGTCGATTATTGGAATTTAAATGGAGTATTTGGTCTGTAATTAATGCCAACTGAGTCGTAGAAATACCTTGTCTTGACAATGGTTAGCCGTTGTCGGAGTCCTTCTGACTTGCATATTTCGTAGAGGACCTGCTTGTTCATTTAATAATTTTTGTACTTGGTTGTGATCATTTAATTGCTTGTTCTGCTTGTGTCAGGCGAGATGTAGACACCTCCATGTTCCTCAGAACAGTCACCAGCCCTGAGACCTTAAATGGTTAAAATCGATGGGAACCTGGGCTTGAGTATTGTTTATTTGTCTTGGAGGTATTAACCATTGCAGGGCAGGACGGGCGGGTAGTCAGTCTTACTTATTGTCGATTAATCATCATTAAATGCATGCAGTTACTTGTTGTGCGTCTTATGTCATTTTGTTGTGTTCGTCATGGTTTGCGCCCTGTTCGTCGTCAGGTGGTGACATAGAGTCGAATGTATTTATTTCCCTTGTACACGCATGCACACTCCTTTAAATAAATAAAAAAATTGCACTTGTTCTAAGAGGTTTGTTGGTGTAACTAGGAGGTTCGTTACATATTGTATCAGAGTGGGGTTTAACCCATGACTTGGGATCGCTATAGCCTTCGCTGACATGATTTTCTATTACTGTTGCTAATCAAGCTGATTGTGTGTGTGTAGGTATTCATGGTTAAAGGATGCTGTAGAGGTAGACGACAGGGTGCTAGGGGAGGATGCGTGATGCCCCCAGTAGCATCCACGCCGGAGGGGTCTAACCCCCAGGGAGACGAGCGGGTTCTCGGATAGGAGGAGATAGCAGTTGGCGATGTAGTCGGGATGATGAGATCCTTTCAGTGCATGTCTGAGGCATTGATCAGTCGTTTGGACAGAGATGAGGCTAGGGCACCGACACCCACTGAGGTTTTGCCACGCGCACCGACCGTTACTGGTAGCATTCACTGTGAACTCGAGAAGGTCAAATTTCCCGAGTTCTTTAGTGCCCCAGATGGTGCAACCGCTGAGGCATGGTTGGCGAATATGGTGATGTGCTTCGTACTTTGCGACTATACCTACAACATGAAGGTTCACATCGTGGTCTTTCAACTGATGGGGAGCACTCTTCTATGGTGGAAGACGCTCCTACCACAGCTAAACATGGCCGTCGAAGACGTCTCATGGGAACTATTCAAGGAACGGTTCTGAGAGAGGTACATTTCAGAGGAATTCCTTCAGCATTAGCTCAATGAGTTCAACACCTTGCGACAGGGAGGTTGTACGGTGCCCGAGTACTAGGCCCGTTTTATGGAGCTGCTCTGGTATGCTCCGCACCTTAACACCGAGAAACTAAAGGTAAACAGGTTTGTATTTGGCCTTAACAAAATCCTGCGTGCAAAGGTTAGGATTTTGATGCCTCAAACCTTGCACGATGTCGTCCAGAAGGCCCTCATTGTAGAGGAGGAGCTTATCATTGGGGGTCATACTAGGACTCCAACGAGACTAGCAGGGCAGGTTTCATCTGGAACACAGCAGCACCAGACACTAGCGAGACATATGATGGGATATCGTGGCTTCTAGAGGGGATCCACTTTCACTACACCTCGGCAACTACTGCCTCATCAACGGACACCTTATCGGGGACCACTGCATCAGCAGTAGCGTCGCCCACAACAGTAGCAGTTTAGGCCTGTTTAGTAGAACAGACCAAGGTACCAGGCTGGTGGGTCGTCATCTTCTACTTTGGGTACCAGGACTACTGGTCGAACATGACGAGTTTAGCTTTGTAGAGATGGCTTCGGGAGCCAAATAGAAGGTTGGAGAAAAGGTTACGGGTTGTGCCCTTAACCTGGGAGAGTTTGTCATGAGAACAAACCTACACGTCACGATATTAGTATCTTTTGATGTCGTGATTGGTATGGATTGGTTGGAATCGCATGAGGTGATACTCAACTGTAAGACGAAATGATTGAGTTTAGTTGATGATGAAGGATAAAGATGTGTGATTGTAGGACGGAACCAGGGAGTTTCCCTGAGGTTCGTCTCTTCCTTACAGTTACAGAAGAGTATGCACAAGGGGTGCAAGATTTATGTGATCCTTGCGCTAACCGAGAAGGGAGTAGTGGAAGGTCTAGAACATGTGGTGAGAGAGTTTACGGACATGTTTCCGGAGGAGTTACCTAGGATGCCGCCGGAGAGGGAATTGGAGTTTACCATAGACCTAAAACCGAGGACTGAACCGATAGCAAGAACGCCTTATCAGATGTCGACCCTAGAGTTACAAGAGTTGTAAATGCAACTGAAGGAGTTGTTGGACCTGGGACTGATACATCCTAGTGTGTCACCATGGGGTGCACCAATTATTTTAATATGAAAGAAGGACAGATCGTGGAGGCTTTGCATTGACTACCGTCAACTGAACAAGGCCACGATCAAGAATCAATATCCCTTGCCGAGAATGGATGATCTATTCTATCAAATGAAGGGTGCGACGATGTTCTCCAAGATCGATTTATAATCAAGGTATCACCAGTTACGGATCAAGGAGGATGATGTCCCTAAGACCACCTTTAAGACAAGATTTGGACATTACGAGTTTACTATTATACCGTTTGGACTGACAAACACCCCAGGGGTATTTATGAGTATGATGGATGGGGTGTTCTGTGAGTACCTATACAAGTTCATCCAAGTGTTCATTGATGATATTTTGATTTACTCTTGTACGATAGAGGAGCATGACAAGCACTTATGCTTGGTACTACAGTGTCTGCGAGAGCACAAATTGTATGAGAAATTGTCCAAATGCTCTTTTTATCAATCGAAGATTCACTACTTAGGGCATGTCATCTCCGATGAAGGTATTGCCATATATCCATCCAAGATCGAGGCTATTATGGAATGGCCTACGTGGATGAATGTCATGGAAGTGCATAGCTTTATGGGTTTAGTAGGATACTATCTATGGTTTGTGGAGGGATTTTCGAAGATAGCAAATTTGATCACAGAATTGCAGAAGAAAAACAAGAAGTTTGTTTGGACCGAGAAATGCACGAAAGAATTTCAGAGGCTTAAGGAGTTCTTAACAACAATGCCGATACTAAAGGTCCCTGACACGAACGCAGACTTCTTGGTATGCATAGATGCATCAAAGGAAGGTTTAGGTAGAGTCTTGATGCAAGACGAACAAGTGATTGCTTACATTTCAAGGAAGCTGAGAAGGCATGAGGAGAACTACGCGACGCACGATTTGGAGTTATTAGCCATTGTATATGCCTTGAAGGTTTGGAGACACTACCTTGTTGGATAAAAAATTGAACTAAAGACTGATCATTGTGGACTACAACAAATTTTTACGCAAAGCGACCTGAATGCGTGACAATGACGTTGGTCGAAATTGCTTAGCGAGTACAACTTTGAGATTACTTACATAAAGGGAATAGTGAACCGTGTGGTACGACTTTGAGATTACTTACATAAAGGGAATAGTGAACCATGTGGTGGATTCTTTGAATTGGAGACCAGGCATCTTTTCGGTGTTGCCTCTTCAGACGAATCTTAGTGAGAAGATTCTCACTTTACAGCGTGACGACGACTGATACAAAGAGTTCGAGGGTTTTATCGGACAAAACACAATGATGGTACCGTGATATGAGGGATTTTCATTTGACAGTGATGGGTTATTGAGGTTTAAAAGTTGGATTTACGTACCGCCAAACGATGAGTTGAGGATGTTGATCCTGAGCGAGGCTCATAGAGCAATTTACATGGCTCACCCGGGAGTCACGAAGATCAGGGAAGACCTTAAACCCTTATTCTTATGGAAGGGAATGAAGGCCGACATAGTCAACTATGTTTCCAGATGTCTGGAGTGTGAGCATGTAAAGGCTGAACATAGACACCTAGTAGGATTACTACAACCACATGCCATTCTGAAATCGAAATGGGAGGTTATTTCAATGGATTTTATTGTTGGATTGCCACTGATGGCAAGGAGACACGACTCGATTTTCATAGTAGTAGACACTCTGATGAAGAGTGCTCACTTTATACCTATGAGTACAACGTATCAGGCACCTGACATAGCTAGAGTTTTCATCAGTGAGATTGTGAGGCTGCATGGCGTGCTTAAGAGGATTATATCTGATCGAGGATCGGTGTTTACTGGATGATTTTGGATGAGTTTCCAAGAGGCCTTGGGAACCCAACTTAACTTTAGTACTGCGTATCACCCAGAAACTGACAGACAAACCGAACGAATGAACTAGACCTTGGAGGACATGTTGCTCATGTATGTAATGGACCAACAAAAGCATTGGGAATAATTTCTGCCACTAGTGGAGTTTGCTTACAACAATAGTTACCAAAGCACCATTAAGATGGCTCCCTTCGAGTTTCTTTACGGGTGACCATGTCGGACACCCTTGAGTTGGGATTGGCTTGAGGATAGGGTCTTGGTAGGACCAGAAGCGATCCAGGTAATGGAAGAGCAAATGCAAACCATAAGACAAAGTATTAAAGAAGCGTAGGATCGACAGAAGAGTTATACCGATGCGTACCGAGTCGACCGTAGTTACGACATCAGTGATCGAGTCTTATTGTGGGTTAAATCGCATAAGAGTTCGATCAAGTTTGAAAAGGGAGCTAAACTCTCTCCTAGGTTCATGGGACCTTTCGAGATTGTGGAGAGAAAGCGGCCCATTGCCTATCGATTAGCCTTGCCTGATTCTTTTAGGAGTATGATCGATGTTTTTCATGTATTTGTTTTGAGACATTATATTAGTGATCTTATACATGTGATTGAACTGAGTTCCTTGCAGGTATCGGATGAGGGATCACTCACGGTTGAGCCGATTCGCATCTTAGATCATTTCGTTTGATAGTTGCGATGTCGAATGGTAGATGAGGTCAAGGCCAAGTGGGACAATTATAGTCTCTACTCGGCGACCTAGGAGGACGCATAGGATATGCGCCAGTAGTTTCCAATTTTGTATGATAGATAGACTTATGATACTGTGATACACTTATTTCAGCACTTATACTATGAAAATTTGGGATGAAGTTTAGACCAAGAGGGGGTGTATGTAACATCCCGCTCTGGCGCACTGAGAAAACTTATTCTTTGAGGACACTTGCTCGCAAGTGATCCAAAATATTATGATATTAAAACATTTGTCCTTGATTATGATGCGTTATGATAGATGAGATGATTTTTTACTGCATTGAAAGAGACATGTGCTATTGACTCAGCTTTACTAAGTGAGCAGGGTTTTGGACCTTGAGGATGTAGAGGAATCGATGAAACCCTTGGACTACGGACCGAGTCAGGGAGTGTGCTATTGGGGTTGATTGTTTACTGTGATTTTAGTGCATTTGATTAGATGATATGATGTGGGCATGTTCTGACACGATTGTTGATGATGCAGGCTCACGATAGCTTGCCAACCAGACTCACATATGGAGTAAAGGGGCCACACACGACTACCAAAGAGGTTGAGGGAGAGGTGTGGACAACATCCCTTCCATATCCTACTACCACAACCATCGTGGCGCGAACTGTAGGTTAACGATTACCTAATTCGAGAGGACCCACGATGTCGTGAGGGCAGACTGCGATAATCGCTCACGATGATTCTAAGGGGTGTACAATAAGGCGGGGGCCTTATTCCTTAGAAGCCCTTGGTATCCGACAACTTCACTTGGTGGAGTGTTGACTCCAGGGGTTATTGATGTCTACAAATCAATCAAGAGGCGAGTGGCACCCTTGGACCATGTGGTGCATCCTGAAGGGCACGTCGCGCAAAAGAAACAGAAGAAGCGAGTTGCACCCTTGGAGCATGTGGTGCGTCCTGAAGGGCACATCACACAAAAGAAACAAAAGAGGTGAGTGGCACCCTTGGAGCATGTAGTGCATCCTGAAGGGCACGTCGCAATGATGATGATAAAGGAACGAACCTAGATGGCCTAAGACTAATATCTCATTAAGAAATTTAAAAAAACAACTTCCCTAATTAAAATGTCGCCTAGTTCAGAATCTAAGTCCTAAGTCTAAAACTTCGCTAGGGGTAAAATTTATTCTACCCTTAAGAAAAATATCTTATAAAAATAAAATAATAAATTTTTAAACTAAAAACCACTTAAGTAATAGTTGCGGACTTCGTAATTTTTTGGGTAAAATTAAGAGAGTAAGAACTTAATTAAAATCTGTGGATATCAAAGGTAAAGAAGAAATAAATTATTTAACTTGTGAAAGTGTAAAAAGATATTAAATTAATAGTAAAAGGAAAAGAGTAAATAACACAACTGTCATTTTGGCTCTAATAAAAAGGGAAAAGAAGGGAATAATAAAAATTAGGAAACTGAGAAATGGAGGAAACATAATAAAGGAAAGAGGGGAACTTATGGTAAAAAGCGAGGTCAACATAGTAAAGAATATGCAATTAAGAACCCTCTAATTTGAACTAAATTAGCAACTTCATTTTAGGGAAATTATTTAAAACCTATAAGGGAATCTAGGAACACCTAGGAGGGAATTTAGGAGCAATTCTAGGTGGGTGAGGGAAATAAGACAATTTAATAAATTAAAGAAAATAGTTAATGGATAAATGTGGGGGATGGATGACACTTGTACGAAGCAGAGTTTTTAGAAGATTTTTATTAAAACTTAATTTAAATGAGATTTAGGGAAAGATGGAAGTTCAAAAACTCTATAAAATAATAGGAAAGAGAATGAAGAATGGAATCGGTTGTTAGTGTAACGTTACGCTGCCATATTTGTGACTGACTGATTACTTGTGGGGAGTTGGGAGTTCCCAGCTCCGATAGGAGTTGTAGCTTGGCCTTGCGAGGAGAGCTTGGAGATAGACATACCATCTAGATAGTGTGCGGACCCTTTGTGTCTTGGGGGGGCTAAGGGGGAAGCAGAGTACCCCTAGCGTTGGTTGGGAGGTACCGGTGAGGTCTCGATGGTCGGTGAGTGAGAGCGGCACGGAGCATGCGGACATCACCTAGAACAGGCGATCAGGCAACGATATGTTTTTCATTTTGCATGATAGAAGGTATTAGAAACTTGGCCCTCTCTTATTGTTATCAGCATTTTTATCTTGGCATGTGAGATGAAAACTACTTGGCTTATCTCTGCATGGGTTCTCGTCGGATTGATTGGGTTTCCTTTCTGTTCCTCGGTGATTGAAATTGTGTTACGGTTATAAAATATTTCTTCTTACTCTGTTGTTGCATGTCGGATGGCATAAAAGAGATTTTATGACTGTGTTTTATATCACTGTGGGCGTTTATAGATTACAGTGGGAATTTTTATATTGATGTGGGCATTTTGATATCACTGTGGGTGTTTACATATTACAGTGGGCATTTTTATATGATTGTGGGCGTTTTATATAGAACTGTGGGTGTTTTATACCACTCTGGGCATATATATATTATAGTGGGCGTATTTATATTGATGTGGGTGTTTTTATATGGCTGTGGGCGTTTATATATGATTGTGGGCGTTTTATATTTTATTGTGGGCATTTTGTATATCACTGCGGGCATTTTCGTTTTTCTAAATTTAGATCCGAGAATTTGTTCTGGCAATAGTTGTATGGGCATTTTAGTTTGTGTAAATTTAGATCTGAAAATTCGTTCTGGCAATATTTGTATGGGCGTTTTCGTTTTTGTAAAATTAGATCTGAGAATTCATTCTAGCAATAATTGTATGGGTATTTTCGTTTTTTTTAATTTAGATCTGAGAATTCGTTCTGGCAATAGTTGTATGGGCATTTTCGTTTTTGTAAATTTAGATCTGAGAAATCATTCTGGCAATAGTTGTATGGACATTTTCATTTTTGTAAAATTAGATCTCAGAATTCGTTATGGGAATAGTTGTATGGGCATTTTCATTTTTGTAAATTTAGATCTGAGAATTCATTCTGGCAATAGTTGTATGGGCATTTTCGTTTTTGTAAATTTAGATCTGAGAATTCATTTTGGCAATAGTTGTATGGGCATTTTTCGTTTTTGTAAAATTAGATCTGAGAATTCGTTCTGGGAATAGTTCTATGGACATTTTCGTTTTTGTAAATTTAGATCTGAGAATTCATTCTGGAAATAGTTGTATGGGCATTTTCGTATTTGTAAAATTAGATCTAAGAATTCGTTCTGGCAATAGTTGTATGGGCATTTTTGTTTTTGTAAAATTAGATCTAAGAATTTGTTCTGGCAATAGTTGTATGGGCATTTTTTGTTTTTGTAAATTTAGATCTGAGAATTCATTCTAGCAATCTTCCTTGTAACTCTGTTAATGAAGAGTCCCCCTCTGGCACTTTCGTGTTGTAAAGGTGTACTGTGATTGTTCTGGAAATGTGATTGGGTAATTCGTTACTGGATTGAGTTGTTGGAAATATCGTTTGTAATGGTGGATGTATTTACTTTATAATATTTTTTTGGTTGTAGATCAACAAGGCACCAACTTAATAATGTGAACGAGTGTAATGATTATATTTCTGACGACCTTGAATTAATGATACACAAGTCAGAGATTATAATTTCAAGGTAATATATGCCTTTAGATTTCTAAAAGATAGGTTATTACTGAAAGGATATTTTATTCTTCATAAGGTTCAAGGAGTGGTGCTTTTAGAAATTTAGAAGGCAACAAGGGATTACTCCTCTAGTAAAAGGAAATCTTCTTGTTTAGCTAGTCTTATTTATTTAAGTTAGATGAGATAACTTATTTTATTCTAGTAGTAAAATGCAATGTTAGTGTTAGATAACATAAGTTAAAATTTTAAATGTTATTTTTATTTTCATTGTTATGGCCATATAATGTAAAGATGTTGTTGTCTTATTGTACTGTTATTGAAATTTTATTATAAATGATAACATAAATGGTATAATAATGTGTAACTATATTTCCACTGTAAAATAGTGTCTGTAATATGTAAAGGTAATATTTTATTGCAATATAAAATAAAATATAATGTTAGTGGTTGATAACATGATATGTAATTTTATTGTTATTTTGAATGCAAGTTATGGTAATATAAGATATAATGACATTGTCATTTTATTATAATGCTATTGAAATTTTATTGTTATTGATGACACACAAAATATAAGGTCCTTGAACTAAGCACCATAAATTATTATGATTTAGTAAATGGTGATTTTCAATTACTTCAATTTACATTATTTTAAGGTTGGGTTGGGTAACTCGTCGATTATTGGAATTTAAATGGAGTATTTGGTCTATAATTAATGCCAATTGAGTCATAGAAATACCTTGTATTGACAATGGTTAGCCGTTGTCCGAGTCCTTCTGACTTGCGCATTCCACAGAGGACGTGTTTGTTCATTTAATAATTGTTGTACTTGGTTGTGATCATTTAATTGCTTGGTCTGTTTGTGTCAGGCGGGATGTAGACACCTCCATGTTCCTCAGAACAGTCGCCAGCCCTGAGACCTTAAATGGTTAAAATCTATGGGAACCTGGGCTTGAGCATTTCTTATGTGTCTTGGACATCCTAACCATTGCAGGGTAGGACGGACGGGTAGTCAGTTTTACTTATTGTTGATTGATCGTCATTAAATGCATACAGTTACTTGTTGTGCGTCTGATGTCATCTTGTTGTGTTCGTCATGGTTTGTAGCTTGTTCATCGTCGGGTGGCGACGTAGAGTCGAATGTATTTATTTCCCTTGTACACACGCGCACACACCTTTAAACAAAAAAATAATTGCACTTGTTCTAAGAGGTTTGTCGGCGTAATGAGGAGGTTCGTTACAATTATCTATAGAATAGGGAAGCACTTAAAAGTGATTCCTTAAGAATATGGACGGCGTAAAAAGTTTAAAGGTCATCGTAATTATCAAATATTTAAACCACATCTCTGGTGTAATACTTTGGCAAAGACAATGAGGGCAAAATGAAAGTGACAATTTACTTAAAAATCAATTGTCTCAGCTATATCTTAATATCATAACCCTTTTCAATTATTTTAAATTGCTTGAAAAACACAAGTCTTAAGATAGATGCTTCCTTCCACAATAGCTTTTTGATTAGAAATATATTGATTCAAAAAGAAAGATAAGCATAAAACTCATTTAAAGCAATCAAAGAAAACAAAAAACACACAACAAACCAAATAAAATTTTATTAATGGGATTCAAAATCAGAAGTACACAAAATCAAAACAGTAAAAGAAAACTTTTTATGATACAATTTTGGCCAAAGATAAACTTCATCTTTTGTATTCACTAGCATCTCACTATAAATAAAATGAAGAACTAAATCTTATAAAATATCATGTGCAAACAAGTTCTTTTCTTAAGATAGTGATGCTTGGGATGCTACTTTGACCAAACATTATTATTAAAAATAAAAGAGACTAAAAGAAAATGGAAAATTCCTTACTAAATTAGTGCATTCCTACTCGTGGCATCTTGGGTCAGGGTTGAATTGATAGTTCAAATTTACTCATATCTTTACTTTCCATTTAAAAAAATTCATGATGATACTGTGTTTTTGAAAAGAAATGTTCAACGAAAAGTAGAGAGAAAAAGATTTAAAGTGGACTTCCCTGACAACATTCATATTATGGTTCCTTTGGTGTACCCACTTGTGTTCATAACTGCATTATTACACAAATAAATATTAAGAAATAAAATTAAAGGAAACCTACTCTAAACTACTAAATAGATCAAAATGCTAAGTAAAATCATATTTCCAATGTAGCCACAAGAGCATCCTCAATCCTACAAGGCATAGAATGTCAAAAATTAGAATAAGAGAATATAGTATTTGTAGATACAAACGAAATATGTCATTCTAACCTCCTATATATTCCTTTAAAAACAAAACAAGAACGACCTTACCATTCTTTTGAAACTTCTTGATGAATGACTCCTCCAACCATTCTGCAATCTCGTCGTGATATGAGTCATAATGGCATGTAAGAGTGTAAATAAGTTTGGAAAACTTGTCAATATTATGGGGACCTGACATAACCATTGACCAAGGTCGAAATTCCCCATCCTCTTGACAATTCTCCAAGTCACCATCAATTTCTTCACGTGGAGGATCTAAAAATATCATGTAATGCTTACTTTCTAGATATTTAGGTAGAAACAAAACAAGAACAACTTAAACTTTATTATGAAGATTTTTTAGATACGAATCTTCAAGCCATTCTAAGATTCTGTCACAAAAATTATGATGCAAACTCTGACTTTGATGAAATGGATATATCAATGGGGATCACATCATAAGAGGATTCATGAAATCAATTAGATTATTGGTTTGAACACTTCCTTTGATGATATTGATCATTTCAAAATGTGAAGCATAAACATAAAAATTCAAACTAATCAAAGAACGATTACAAAATGTATAATATTTTATTTTCAATAGAATAAGTGCATTGTCTTTTTCAACAACAAATCGTGTAAAATCATCTTGAAACATGCCATTTTCCATGCAAATGATGAAAGTGAAAGATCATCAAATCCATCTTCATAAATTTTAGGTTTGGAATTAATTTCACCAATTTTTGGCATATTGAAAAGATTTGATTGTGATGGAAAAGAGTAAGGTATTGTGGGTAAAGTATCAAGTTGACCAGAATCTAAGAAGAGATTGGGATATAAAAAGTAAAAGGAATCATAAATGAGCACATGAAAATAATATCTTGAGATATTCTATTTAACAATGGTAGTCTCAAGACATTCCTCTTTACTTTCCTTAAAACTTTCACTCTCTTTTGGTGATAAATTCTTCAACATAATATGATCATCTAAATATGTCTCTTGTATGATAGATAATTCAAAAATTTCACGACAAACATCTGATCTTTCTTGTGGATAAGGTATGATTTGTAGATGAGGGTTTAAGTTTTTTTCTTCCAATTGAAGATCTACATCTCTAATCAGTTTCATTAGAATGTTAGAATGCTTAAGATTTTTTTCGTCACCTAAGTGTTCTTCACTAACTGAATTTAAGTACTGATTAGAGCAAGAGTTGGAAGAATATCGACATTCACCTTGACCCAACATCAAATCTTCTTTTGTGATGGTTGAGGACTGATGATACAACGATTCATAGAGGAAAAAAAATTGATTGTCAGTACGAACAATTTCAATAGATTCTACCTCCCTTGCTTGTTCAAAATTTTTGGATGGATTCCTTTCATCCTCCGAATTTTTTTTTTCTTGCAATTGAGTGGCAGGACTTGCAAGCGATTCATCATTCACTATTGAATGTGACTAGATGAAAGGGATGTAAGCATCATAGAGGATATTTAGTACAAATGACATGTCATCAAGATTAAATTTACAGAGAACATGATGGCTTCTTGTTGAAAATTCTTCTTGAGATGAATTTTCATTGATTAGTAAAGTTTGAAATTCTTCACATAATTGATTGTAATCATAGTTTTCAAAGAAATCTAAAAATTCATATACAAACTGAAACCAATCGATAATGTGATGTGCTGGAAAAGACTCAAACTGAAGTTTAATCCGACCCCTGAAAGTAAAAGAAAACAATCTGCACAAAAACTTTAAATCAGAAATATCATGCTTGATGCATTGACACCAAAACGTGTTAATATGGTATTTTGTAGATACATTTCCCCCACCATCAAAGGTGAGTTTGGATAAGAGAGAGATTGTCTTGTTGGGAATATCAAGTAATGAGACGTGGAAAACATGTAACAACACAGTAATTTGAGGAGCCATGGGAAATTAATTAAATTCGAAACAAACAATCCTATAAGGCCAACTTGTCATTCTGGCCCTCCTTCAAGCACCATTTGTTAACGGACAAATTTGACATGCCATCAACTAAAAGAATAGATCCGGTTCGGGGTTGTCTAAATAAGCCAGGCCATTTGGTGTAACCTATTCTGATGGGTGTAATGGCTCCGTTGGCCAACTAAAGTCCTAAAAATAATAAAAGAAATGAAACTAATATAAAATCTATGATTCTAACAAATGTTATATTACTGACTAATGTTTATTAAAAATAAATGTGAATATAAACAATCCATACAAAGGTTACAAGTTTTGCATGAAATCTTGTGAAAATGATCCTTTGATAAAGTTTTTGAATCAAATATGAACAACACTTTTTTTTTTTTTTATAAAGATAATAAACAAATAAATACTAAATGAATACGATTGAAACAATGACACAAAAACAATCAAAACTAATTAATGTAATCATCATTTTATTCATAAACAACTCTAAATAAAATAAAAGAATGCATCTACTAACCTCTAACTGATTTGTCAATTGAGTTTATCTTCCTGTATTTGATATTTGATATTGGAGTAAATTAATAACAACATAAATACATCTAATTAAAAATATTGTGATCTTAAGATGATCAATATTTAAGAATGAGAGAAAACTCAGATCTGAATATTGATATTATCCAACATTCAACATTAAGAATAAATTCAAAAATAATCAAATGATAGATCAATCACACATAAAAAATGGAATAAGAAATTATGGACAACATATAACATTTAAAAGTATGAAAACACCATATGATGACAAGCTAAAGCTAAAATCAATCATAATAACATTCTCATAATACAACAATAATGAAAGAATGAAATGGAATAAGCATCACACAGGTCTAAAGACAAAGATGAATTTCTTTCCCATATTCTTTCTCAAAATCACATATCCATATTGTAGTCCTGGAAGAAATTTTTGAGATAATAGATTCTTAAAGATTGAAAAAATTAATATATAAATGATAGAAATTAACCATGTATTGGTAAAAAAGACTAAAGCTAATTTACATCAATGCATAATCAATTATTCAAAGAATATGAATATATTATAATGAAAATAAACTCATTTTACTTACAGGACAAAAGTCATTAAGCAACCTGTAATTCCATATTCTTCTTTGAAAATACTCGTCCATTCTCCCAAAAATTTTAACAATGCGTTACTCCATTTGAAAAGAAGAAAAATTTAAAAAAAGAATAATATACAAAAAAGAAAGGATAAAAATCCTCCTCTCCAATTCCTAGATCCTCTTTGGCTCTGAACTTTCTCATATATTTATACAATGAGTGAACAGTCTGGGCATCAATAATAATTTCTACCACCTAAAATTTGCCTTATAAAGATACACAAATATCTCTCAAATCATGCATTTGTTTGGGAAAATATCAACGCGAAGGGTAAAGGGGTCCATTTGGGAAATGAGTTTTCAATTGTTTCTTCAAATTCCTCACGGTTTGGCTACAATGAGTCCTGCCAAGTTGTCTTTTTGATCTTGACACCTTTCCAAATTTTATCTGTTGTTGCTCATAAAATTATTTGTAGCAATCCAATATTATTTTTGAATCAATCATCTTGAACTTATTTCAATAATAAAATCAATCCATGATTAGATCTATACCAAATAACTCATAATATAAATGTGTCAAACAAAAAGAAACCTAAATTAATAACCTAAAAATGGTGAATAAAACAAATTCTAAAACAATAAAATAAAAAATGAATTTAAACTAAATATAAGTTCTAAACAAACATTGTTTATAATTTCATTTAAAATATGATCTTTAAATTCTAGAAGCTTCAAGTTAATGGAGAAGAGAAAAACATTTATTTTTGTTTTTTACAAAATCAAACAAATGATAGATAATTCTTTTTAT
>SNQJ01S0020576.1:176403-191980 GCA_010110895.2 Picea sitchensis | reverse complement strand
TCTGCGACCTGAGAGGAGAAGGGGCCTCGCAGAAGATTTGGAATAGTGTTCTTACCAAAACCATGGCTAGACCAAAAAAAACCCACTAGATTTAACTTATATGTTCGTTCTTATACAAAACCCCAATTACCTTGTTAGTACATTACATGATCCATATTTGTCAAAATCTCAATATTCCACGGATTAGTAAACTGGTTATTTAAAAATATGTTCGTTCTTATACAAAACCCCAATTACCTTATTACTACATTACATGATCCATATTTGTCAAAATGACTATATTCCAAGGATTAAAAAATTGGTTATTTAAAAAAAAATACTAGAGTAGATCTCTTTTATTAGATCCCTTTTATTAAGGTAAAAGAGAACCTACCTTTTGATAAGAGATAATAACAACTGGTGAAAATTTTGTAGCTCACATTTATTTTAAAATAACTAATATGTTATAAGATATAATTTATAATATGTTAACATATTATATGTAATATGTTTTAATTTATTTTAAGGATAGATCTAATTATGTATTGTCAAGATAAGAATAGAAAAAAGTTTATCCATATTTTTAACTTATCAATTTTTTTTATATGAAATTTTGGGTATTTAAGTATCCTTCCATAAATAAAGTAAAACAAATATTTTTTTTCCTATTGTTCATTTCTTCTTCGATTCACCTTTCTTTAAGTATCCTTCCATTAATAAAGTAAACCAAATATTTTTTCTATCTTCATTTCTTCTTCGATTCACTTTTCTTGATAGGAAGATAATTATTCATCTTAAATGATAATTATGTATTGTATTTTTAATTTTTCTATACAATCAATTTATAAAAATATGTCTTTATATATGGAAAACTAAGGAAAAAACCAATCGTAGAAAAAACCCATAGCTTTTATCTTCCTAACACTTCGGCCCGACCATTGCAATCAACCTCTTGAAATTTTGTATTCCTAACCCCACAGTAAGATGGATTCTTAAATCTTGTAACTGTATTATCCTCAAATACAATTTGTTAAATCTTTGTTAGTTTAGTATCAGTAAACAGTATTTGTACGTTAACTTGTAAATTTACAGAACTATATGAATAAAGAGATACAAAAGATATATTAACTCCAAAGTTCAATACTTTGGGCAGAAGCTATAAACTTTTAATAATATAGATCTAGTTTAACTCGATGGAGCATTTCATTCCCTTCTTCAGTCCCTTTATGAGTCATTTCAGTTTTCTTAGAACTCGCTGGCAAAGTTCAGAGAAATCGACCACATAAGAGGCTGCAGAGGTGTAGGTAAACGTCCCTATACATGAATTTGATTTGTTTACGTTAAATTATGCATGTATGTATTATCCTTAAATCTCACCACAAGATGGATTTTTAAATCTATGGTACCGTACTATCCTCGAATACAATTTGTTAAATCTTGTTAACATCCCCAAATCTCTGTTATTGTAATATCCTATCCTTAAATACAATTTGTACGCTGCATTATAAATTTACATAAATGATTAATAAAGACATAGGATGATATATTAGTTCTAAAGTTGAAGAATATTAATAAAGAGATACAATAAATATATTAATTCTAAAGTTGAAAACTTTGGACACAAACTAAAAGCCTACGATAGTATAGGAACCTAATAAAACTGGATGCTCTCCCTGCGGCCCTTTATGAAGCATATCAGATTTATCAAAAAACGCTGGCAAAGTTTAGAGAAATCGATCACATAAGTGGTTGCAAGCTTTCAAGTGTGTGGAGAAATCATGGCCTTACCACTGTAAAGAAAGAGTGGTAAAGTTTAGAGAAATCGATCACATAAGTGGTTGCAGGCTTTCAAGGGTGTGGAGAAATCATGGCCTTACTAATGTAAAGAAATAGTGGCGTTGGAGAAGGGAGTTTTCTGTTTGGAGCACCCTTGATGTAGAAGAAGTTCACAATTGTTGTTTTTTCTTCCCTACGAATTGGAAGGTGTTTTTATAGGTTAAAGATTTGTTTAATAAGTAAATTATTTAAAATTCATAAATTTAAGTATTATATTTTTTGAATTTTTTAAGCTAAATATTATTATTCAATGATATAATTGTTGATGAAATTATAATTTTTCATTATTCAAATTGTAATTTTGAATAAAAAATGAATTAGCATCCTAAAAAATTTCTAATATACTTAGATTGTGTAATCTTAATAACTGGTATAATATCTAATATTTACAATTTCAATAATTTTTAACCAAATTTTAAATAAAACCAATTAAAAAATATAAATAAATAAAATTTAAAGAATCTGTTTCAAGTTTTAAATAAAACCAATTAAAAAATATAAATAAATAAAATTTAAAGAATCTGATTCAAGGATTGAGAAAATTTGTTTAAGGGATTAAGAAAAAATGTTTACTTTCAATTAATTTTTAATATATATTAAATTTTAATTTTTACTTAAATTTTTTATTATATTAAATTTTTTATTAATATAATTTTTTATTTCATTATTTTTTAAAATATTATATGTAAATATCAAGTTTATCACAAAAATTATTGTTTTTTTTCAAATATTATATATAAATATCAAGTTTATCATAAAATATAATTATTGAAAGTTTCTACATTAATCAGTATTTTAATTAAAAATATACAATGTGAGTGTGAAATTTAGTGATAGAAGAATATTATTAGTGGTATCTACAAATTAAAAGCTGAGATTTAATACTATAACAGTGGTTCTTGTCATTCTGATTAGTTAATAATTAGAGGTTCATATTAACACAGATTATACCTTAACTCGATTAAGGTACTTGCCAAGTTTAAGATGACATTAGTTGTTCATCAACCACCCATTGGTTACATTAATTAATCAGTCTTTTAATTAAAAATATGCAATGTGAGTGTGAAATTTAATGAAATAAGAATATTATTAGTAATGTCTACAAATTAAAAATTGATATTTAGTACTATAACTTTGGTGGTGAGTTAATTATTAAATCTTTAGATTAACATAGATTATACATTAACCTGATTAACCTACTTACCAAGTATAAGCTATAACAAACTCTAAGATAACTAACTAAGATAACACCACCTCTGGGTGTTCATCAACCACGGGTTAAGTGGTTGAACTGGTTAATAATAAAACTAAAATGTACTTGTCTCGTCCATTACTAGTCCCTACCGTAGGCATAGAGGGACTATAGCGATCGATAAATCGTTGACCTACCATTAGCTTCTGCATTGACCATAAATATTTCCCTATTGTCTATTGTTGGAACAAGGGAAGTGAAAATATCGATTTTTATATAATAAAAAGTATCATGTTTGTTAAGATCTAATTGGATAATGGATTGGAGGTCTCATTGCCACCTTCACTTTTCCCAATGTAAAATATGTTTGCATTTCCAAAGTATTTGGTAGTATATGGTCTTTTGGAATCATAAATTTTGTTATGCATTCATGGAATGTGGATTAATACTAGCATTAGTTTGAATGTTTCCCATAGCATTTTCTGCTGGGTGGAATACATTCTCCACGATATTGCTATGTTTGATTTTTTCATTATTGTTGCATGCTTCGAGAGAACAGTCCTGTGACACTGCATCTTTTCTTAAATGCTTGCACAGGCCTACACCCTTCAATGGTCCTTACTGTCTTAACTATTTACCTAAGAGCTCTGTCAATCTTAAATGTTTATTGTACAGATGCCTTGCAATATAGTTTTGTTCATGATCGACATCCCTTCTCTTGTGCTCCATCCTTGTTCGTTGTTTCGTTCCATGATTCTGGTTCTTGTTTGATTCAACTTTGCAAAGTTGAGGTCCTGCACTTGCAGTTCAAGCTCTTCGTGGTTGTTCACTAGTTTGTTGTTCTTCAACATTGCAAGATCTTGGACCTGTTGTTGCAGTTTCCATTTTTTTTGGCATCGAGGTCTTCTCATCCTTTGTTGATGGGTAAGTTTCCCTGTTCTTGTTGATTTTCAATATTCTGTTCGAGACCATTTTTGTCTGTTCTCTTAGTTTTTGTTCCTGGAAACAATCCGTCTTCATATGGCGGATAATGCGTCCATAGTTTTTCCGAAAATTGCAATGCAGAGGGCTTTACAAAAAGTAGTTGGGAGCTACCAGAAGAGGGAACCATCGGGTGGGGTGTAGACGCAGTGTATGCTTCTACTATGTGGGCCGGAACACTGCATCTATCTGTTTTCCTTTTGCTGAGTTAAGTTATGGTTTTATTTTTTTGTGGTCTTTCTTCTATTTGGTTCAGTTTCCAGTGTCGGTATGTTTTCTTCTCATCTGCTATGGGAACTAGGGGGAATTCAAGTTGAGAAGAAGAAGGTTTAGAGATACATACAGGGATTGGTGTGCTAGTTTTCTTTTCTTTTTTCTTTTGCTAGTTTTTATTTTTTGCCTGTGCTTTTCTATGTTTTGATAGAAACTGAAAGTATCTAGCAAGCAACTTCAAAATGACAGTTGAAAAAATGAAAGAGGTAATAGATGTTGAGTCGTATGAAAAAGATACACAGTCCATTGTACATGACAAGATTGCCGTGGTTTTGCATAGGAATGGCCTTTTTAGATTGGATGCATTCTTGTATACTGTTGGGGATTTCCTTTTCGATACATTCCAGGTTCTATTACATTTTCGGTATTCGTCGACCGAGCTGCGCAATGGATTGATAGATTATTTCTTGGCCTATTTTAAAAATGGCGATGTTGAGGCTTTGGAGTCCTATGAATACGAACTGGAATTTGATTTTCTTCGATAGTTGCATGGAATACATGATGTGGCTACGTATTTTTTAAATATGCGGTTGTCTGCATTTCCAGTTCTATCTGCACATCGGAGGGGACTTTGGGGAGATACATTTTGTATATGGTGGCTATCTAACTCACTTAATATATCAATTGGCATATGGTAATTGACAAGAAAAATAAGATATGTACTATTCAACAAAACTGCATTTGACAATCCATATTGCATCTTGTTCCATGATGTCAATGCCCTCAGTGGCCATTATGAACCAATGTTGTAAATAACAATGTCCATATACAATATAGAAGGTCCCGGTATCTACTTTTTCGTTATTTGCAAAGACCTTCAATCGCAATGGAAATAGATTTTGGATGGCATAGATTGCTATGGTTTACAGCTAGAAACAAATGTTGTGTCTAGCTGTGGAGATAGTCTGTTTAATGCAATTTGTTGTTTGGTAGCAGCCAAGTTCGATGTTCAGGCGTTGCGTATTTACACTGTACAATCCTTCTGCAATACGATTATAGGCGGCAGTGAACAAGCTCTTAGGTGCTTGCATCAACACCTTTGCCCATATCTCGTGGAAAATATGTTGGCAGTTGGAAGTTGGAAACAATACCTTGTGAACATGGTGCTTCCATATGAAGAAGGGAATATGGAGGATTGCAGATTTTGTTTTCAATGGATGTCTATGGTATTCAGGGTGAAGATCCAGGTTTGGTCAGCCTCACCAGCTGGTATTTTCCATTATTGGATTACCGATTCAAATTACGATCGAAAAATTCACATCCTTTCGTTGAAAATAGATACAACACATATCCATTATGAACCTTTGCTTGGAGATATCGGTAGTTCAGGGTTGAGTGTGCATGCCATCCAAATGACATCAAATCTTCATACGCGTGGAATGTTTTTTAGTGAAAACGAGAGTCCTCTCGGTTGCGATATGAGCAGACAGGGCTTGAACAAAAAAAAACATGTGTAGAATTCATTTCAGTTCTGATGAGGCCATACAGGGCTTAAACAAAAAACATAGAATAAATTATCAGAATTTGAAAAAACATATTCCTCAAATTCGTCCGACTTCTGATAAGAAAATAGAGGCCTTGAACAAAAAATGTAAAATAGTTTCTAAGAAAATGGGTGAGAGTGAAATTCATCCCAAATGCCACTAGGTCATCCGACCCTTGGGCAAGAAACATAGAGTAAGTTACCACAAATTGAAAAAGGTCATGTGCATGAGAAAAAAATACATTGTTACACTTCCTTTTAGAGAGAAACTCACATATGACAATGTAAAGAAATTTGTTCGTGAAGAATAGAACATAACATGTGTGATTGTGTATCCCAGAATGGTCATGCAATTGTGGTAGTTCGTGGTGTACATGAAAAACAAGAAACAATTTCTACCCATACTTCCCTGTGAAAAAAAATGCAAGACAAACCTACATGAAACAAATGAAAGACACTCCCATTGCATGTGCAATTTGTGAACAATTGAATTTTTCAAAAAACAGTAAGTCTTTCATGCCTAATTTGAATGCAGAATACCTCTGGATAATAGCCCATGATAAACCATTTTACAGTGAGAAAGTTTGTTTTCCATGCAAACGATCGCTTCAAAATGGAAAATTGCCACAATTTGCAACCCATGACTGAATAAGATGTAATACACCACTAGCATATGTAAGTGCACTTATAGAACTTGAGGAGAGACTCGTTTCTCTGCGAATTTCATTTTCTCAAATAAAACCTTGGGGCTATAAGCGACCCCAGATGGGCTTAACAGAATCAATTATTAATGTGCCTGTTCAACTAGATGTTATGAAAAAAGCGTTACCACAGTTCATTAACAATACAATTACAATCATTGTGGCTCTGAAAAGACGCTTGAAATACAAAAATGTGTATCAGACAGGCAAAGTGTGTGTGCATGCTCTTATGAAAGCATTAAAGGAATTATGTTCCAGGGCCCTATACAAAGTAGAGAACATTTGTATAAATGCCAATTGGAACAGTGTTCTCGCAGAAGAACATGGAAACTCTGCAGAGACTCTCGAAAATCCTAGTGACTATGATCCAAGTGATGAATCAGAGAATGAAACACCTGCTGAAACATTGGTCCATGGATTCACTGATTCACAGTGCATTCGTGACTTGCAAAACAAAATTGTCAAAATTGCACCTGGCGAGGGGCAACGTCCACTTGGAATATTCAAGGACAAATTCGTTGAGTAAATGAACTTTCCAACACTGTACTACGGAGATCCACGTGGCACTGATATTACAGAATGATTCAGTTATCATAAAATAGTCCGATGGGAGATACTACATTCAAGCGGTTACTTCTCCTGTCACATAACAAATTTGTTTTTCAAAACAATGCACATAATAATAGAGCAAGTTTTGTCATGCATGTGGGTCCGAATAAGAAAAGGCCAGTTACAAGGAAGAAATTTGTTGGCCAAGGATGTGAAGTACAAAGTAAACCTAGAAATTGTTTTGAAATCTGATATTGGATACATAGATTTCAAGAACATCCGCACCTCTCCTAACTATTTGCAACAAAAAAAAATAAAAAAAATTGCAATGATCCAACGATTGGGGCTGCCAATATTTTTTATCACATTTACAAGTGCAGAGCATTGTTTGGATCCATTGGTGGCTATCGTTTCTGACTTGCATAGTAACAAGAAACGTAAAAAAAAAATGATACACTGGAAAATAATGACATTGACTACCTCATAAGAAAAGACCCGGTGACATGTACTCGATACTATATACATAGAATAAATGCTTTGAGACAATTGATATGCCATGATGAAACATTTTTTGAAAAAATATGGGACTGCTTTTTTGTGACTAAATTACAGAATAGGGGAAATTAGCATGACCACGCATTGTTGTGGATAGAGGGTGCACCGGTCTATGGAGCTGATAACAATTCAGAGATCGAACAATTTGTGGATAAATACATAACATGAAATATGGATCATTTGGAACCATACCTTGCGAAAGTCCATAGACATTACCATACAAGAAGTTGTAGAAAATGAAAAATATCGCATTGCAGATACAACTTTCTTGTTCCGCCAATGAGAGCTACAAGAATCATAGATCCAGTTAGTTTAGAGGACAGTTTTGTTGAGAAATCTAAATCCTTTTTCGCATTTCTAGAACAAGAAGGATTTGACTAAATGATGAGCTTTGATGCCTTCTTGACACATGTAAATCTATCAGAAGATAAGTACATCCAAGCCATACAAATAATTCTTTGGCAACCAACACTTTTCCTTAAACGAAAACTCTCCCATATTTGGAACAACAGTTTCTTCAAGGACATGGCAGCCAGTTATGTGGAAATAAAATACAGATGCACAATACGTGCTGAATGCATATGCTGCAACATCCTACTACACCTCGTATATGACGAAGATTGACAAATCTATGACATCTTCATTCACAAAAATAAGCAAAGAACATGAAATAAGTCATATTGTTGCCATACAAATGATACACACCCTTGGTAATACATTTATTAATATTCAACAAATGTATGCTCAACAAGCAGTTCACATTTCCCTTTCTTTGCCCCTCACTTGTAGTTCAAGAAAATGTGTTTTCATAAACACATCGCCACTTGAAAAATGCACATTTATGCTTAAACCACTGGTTTTGCTGCAACAAGAACCCGACAATTAAGAGGATGTCATATGTTTCTCTATTATTGATTATTACATCCAACGCCCATCTCCTATTAGGCATATCTGCTTAGCAGAATTTGTATCGCATTAGAAAAAAATGGTACACCCATATCAAAAGAGAAAAACCCTCTGTTATACGGTTTGTCAAATACAATAAACATTGTGACTATGAAAACTATTGTAAAGAAACATTGTTGTTGTAAGTTTCGTTCCATGAAAATGAGGAGACATTAATACATAACTTCTCTACATGGGAGGCTGCGTATGTTTCCTTTGAGACTATAGTGCATATCAATGAAGCTAGATTTACTTACAATGTTAATCCAAGATGGGATGATCTAGAAGTTTCACTTAATTTCGTAGAAAACCCTTGAGATCATGATGAGACATTCATAAACCCAAAAACAACCAGAACTCCTTCCAAGACCTATGACTTACAAGCGGATTTTCCTCGTCCTCCAGCGGATGAAAGTGAAAAACGTATCAACCTTGGTTTTCAAGTTACAAAACATCATTTCCTGATTGAAAATAATGAATACCACAGAATAAGATGTGTATTGAATCATGAACAACAAACAATAGTAAAGGACATTGCCCTTAAAAATAAATTGAACATGAACAGTCATGTGCACATGTTCCCTACAGGCGGAGCAGGAACAAGCAAGACAGTCACAGTTAAAACATTGTTCCAAATGTTTATACGAATCTATGATTTAACCAATTGCTCCGATCCTATGAAACCAAAGGGCCTAATAATTGCACAGAAAAAGCTCCATACAATGCTGGTGGAACAACAATCCACTCTCCATTTTCAATGCCTTTTAACAAGTCACATTTTCTTCCACTTAGCAAGGAAATGTTGGATACATTATCTAATATTTACAAGGAACTCCAACTTGTCTTTATAGATGAGTCATCTTTGATTGGTAGTCAGTTCTTATATTCCATTGACAGTCGACTAAGAAGCATAAAACATGTGCAGACCAAATACTTTGGAAACATTGACATGATGTTATGTGGCAATCTTTACTAGGCCCACCCATCCAAGATTCTTTGATATTTGAACAACCTATCGTTAACATGGAAACATTGACCCATGACTTCTGGAGAGACAATATTAAATTCTTTGAGTTACATACTACAATGTGCCAGACAGATGAAACATTCATTGCAATTCCGAATAGAATGAGCACAAACAACCAAACATATGATGACTTGACCTATATCAATTTGAGGTGTTTACGGCCTGCACCAATAGATCCAACGTTCCCTTACCTGTTCTACATAAATAAGGATGTTGCAAAGAATGATAGCCACATGTTGTCGCTCATGCCTAGCGATGATATCATCATCAATTCAATTGAATTCGAAGAAGACAACCATGGAAATGTCCCACGTCATGAACATTCAGTCACTTTACCTTTGCACCTTGCACTAAAATTAGAAATGTTAGTTGAAATATATTCCTATAACTATGATTCACGGGATGGCTTGGTGAATGGCGTAGATGTAATACTGAAAGTCTATATGAAGACATAAAAAGTAGATGTCCTTTGGATTAAGTTCCATGAACCACATATAGGTAAGCGACAAGAAAGCAAGTTACCTTATCTATATAATTCAAACATTGCAAGCGATTGGACTCCTATTTTGTGAATATCAAAGCCAATATCGACATCAGCAAAGACAGGTCGACTAAATATTCGCAAACAGTTTTTGATTAAAATTGCATATGCACGTACAGTCCATAGATCACAAGGACTAACACTTGATAATGTTGCATTTCAGCCTACTAGAATTCAGATACATGGACTTGTATACACAACACTGTCCCGTGTCAGAAGCATAGAATCCTTCTATTTACTAAGTCCTCTGAAAAATAATAACTTCAAAGTGAAACATAAAATTGATAACTTCAAATGAAACTGCATTATGATTACCAATCCATACAAACAAATTCATCTGTATCAATTCTCTCGCTTAACACACACAACTTAAATTCACACATGGATGATATACTGAATGACTATGATTTAATGCAATCCGATATTATATGCTTGTAGGAAACACACATGGCATTATGCATGCAGAACAAACAATTCCAAAATCACAATTGCATAACAAGTTACATTACACATGGGGTCATGATACTGGTGAAAAAACATGTACCAATTTTGGACCACATACATATCGAAGAAAAAAATGTTGAATTGGTGCTTGCCAATTTTTTTTCCCATGGAACAGAAGTTGAAATACTAAATCTATATGTTGCTCCCCATGCAAAATTCTCCAACATAGCAAATGTTATTTCCAATGCATTGGACCATTTCTATCTGAATGGATCCATTGTACTTGTAGGAGACTTCAATATTGACATGCTACAAAATACTAACAGAACAAAAGAATTTCAAAACTGTATATGCAAATACAGTCTGTGCCTTTTTCTGAACAACACAACCCATTTGCAAAACACACATATTGACCATGTCTGGTCCAATGTGCTCATTTCTAAATATAGTATGTTTGTCTTAGACACATATTGGTTTGATCACGATACAATTGGTATTTCACTTGAATTATGACATATATATCAAACTTATTGAAAACTCATATTTCTATGTTTCAAAGCATGTCTGTATCCCTGATTTCTACACATAGCATTCTAGTGAGCATACAAACGGTCTTCTCAAATAATTATAAAATATAAATTGTGCAAAAAAAGAAAAAATAAGGTACATCCTCAAAAAAAGTATTTATAACTCTATTCATCTTATTCAATTTTTTTTGTATATGTACATAGTAGTTTCCTTTTTCTTAACATTTGATCTTATGTTCATATCCATTTTATTTTGTACTTTTGTTCATAGAAAAATAAAGGAAAACTAGAAGGCGCAAAGAACTCCTACCCAAAGATGTACGTGAATCAATGCAAAGGTGCATTTTTTTTCTACCTTTGTTCCATAGTAAAGGGTTTTTCCTTTACTTTCTTTGAATTTGTCAAACTTGTTTTTAGGTATATTTTTTTTATTTTTTTTTCTTTTTCTTGCACCGAGAAGCCGCTACACTGCACGTCTACCATCCAGCAGAACTATAATGTTGAGATAGCCAGTTTGCAAGTCCATTTGCAAATATGTATATCGCCCAACTATAATTTCTATTTGCAGGACATAGGACATTATAGGCACAGTGTGCATCTCACAAGTGCGCGATCCAAATAATTGGCTAAGTATGGAATAAGGGATCTGTGCATTATTAGCAATTTGTAGGGCACCGAACAATAGAGGCCCGTTTCTAGCCCTACCAACCCGAAAACGTGCGATGCACAAATTGTACATGCTCTATAAATTCTCAGACACCCGACAAATCCTCTTGTCAATTTGTATATCGTGGAACTGTGTGTGCTATTTTTAAAACACAGAACAATAAAGGCCTATTTTTTTACCCCTCCCATCCGAGAACCCGCAAGTATGGAAAGTGACATTGGTACACGATCTATAAAATCTCATGTCCATACTTTATAAAGGCACATATTTACTTTTTCCTCATTTCTACACACATTGATCTGGTAATCACAGACTTGGTGTTGCACATGAATTATGAAATGTACAGTGGGAGTCAGACAAAGCCCTTTGCTTTTCTTGGGTAATTTTGAACCCTCCAGCCCGAGAACCCAATTTCTATATGGAGGAAATCGACCCAATGTACAACCCGCAAATATGTGTTGCTCGGTTGTGGGAGCCCACCATCCCTAGAGTAGAATGTTAAGTCGGTCACCTCGCAAATCCTCTTCTCAATTTATTATCATAAGATATTTGTAAGGCACCGAACAGTAGAGCATCATTTTTTACCCCACCAGCCCGAGAACCTGTGATCTAGAAACTGTAGATGGTCTATCAAATCTCGGCAAGCCCGCAAGTCCGCTTCTCAATTTGCATATCACAGAACTTTGTATGCTACTTGTAGAACACAAAACAATAGAGGCCTTCTTTTGATCCCACCCACTCGAGAAACTTCGATCCTGAGCCATGCACTTTCAGACTTGGCCATTCCTTCCTTGCTTTCTCTTCCCCGTGGTTGTTACTTTCGCATGTGTGCATGATAAAAAATATTGTTTATATGTGTGTGTGTGTGTGTGTGTGTGTGTGTGTGTGTGTCTTCCTTCTAAATATTTAATGCTAACAAGTCATTGTGTAGCTACCGTCTAAGCTGTCATTGATGCACACAAGGCTCAAGAAGTTTTTCCATTAATGCAATTTTTGCGAAGCATTTTCTTCTCCCTTCCCAGTTTTAATTTCAAATGCCATGGAATTTCATTCACATGCCACTAGCTTGCTTCCTTCATGAAACCTCCAATCACTTCCCAGTATTAATTTCAAATACCATGCAATGTCATTTGCATGCCACTAGCTTAGTTCGTTCACAAAACCTCCAATCCTTAAATGTTCTTCGTCGTAATGCTCACCTTCACACTTCTAATTTTGCAATAACTGCGCTTTACTTCTAACAGGTCACCATACAACACACATAGATATTGTCATTAATGAAAATATTTTCCATTTGCATGCATTGAAGCAATGTTTGCGGGGGGTTACATTGTCCCCTCCATTCTTCATTTCAAGTAGCATCTGGAGCCAACCAGCCTTTTGATAAACTACTACCAACAACTCCACAATAGTTTTGTAGAGATACAGTGAACATCTTTCTCAAGAGCTTCTTGTGCAAAAGAATGAAAAAATAATTGTAGGGAGGTGGATCTGCCCGAAATTTACCATCAAAACATGGATCTTGACGCTGAACTGGAAATCATATTCTGCAACCTTGATCAACCCACACACGCAATTCATAATTCCTTCTCAATGGACATCGTTGGTATCAAAATTTTTGACGAATATGAATCCTTTGTATTCCAAAGCGTTGTTTTTGAAACTGAATCAAAAAAATTAATCATTGAAAAAAGAGACGTAAAAAATAAGAAAAGAAAGCATTGTTCAGAACTTGACCTTGCCAATATGCACGCATCCAAAATATCTGAACTTCACAAGGAAACCAGAGATGCTCTTCATGATTCTGTTGGATTCATTGAAGTTGAAGATGCCAGACTAAAGAACCAGATTAAGGAATTAGAGGAAGATTTGTTTCCTATACCATTACTTGGCAGTTCCTTTGAAATAGCCATGCATGTGACTACGTGCACCTCTGCAACAAATTTAAAAGGGTCCTCCAGCTTCCTCCCATCCTGTAGAGGATATGTGGAGAAAAATATCAACAAAAGAATAGAACTGATTTCCAAGGCCTGGGAAACATCACAAAATATGGATTCCCTAGGGAGCAGGGCACATAAATTGCTCCTACTTCTGCAAATAGATTTAAAGAATGAATAATCTTTCTATGTGCACTCGATCATCCCTTTCTCCTTTCATGTCAGCAACATGCCAGAGACAAGAAGAAGACAACATGATCTCCCATCCAAAAAAAGGCTCACTCAATTAGAAGCATGCTGGAAACAAAAAGTGAAGAACCTGTACCTAATCGTGCAATCGTGTGAGCAAACAATATCAAAGAAAGAAACATTATTCACAAATCTCACCAAAATAGACTTAGCAGGAAAGAAAAACGGCTTCCAGGACCCCATCTTAATCCTCAACTCGCTGACGTTAACCAAGCAAGATTTTGATCAACAAGTTGATAATTTGAAGGCCTTGTCTTTAGAAACTTTTTACAGAGTTGTTCAATATCATGAAGAAGAGGTGGACAACTGGCTAGTCAGGTATTCGCTACAGAATGGAGACATTCATGAAGGTCTGTGTAAACTTTCAATTGATCTAAGCGAATTAGAAAATGATGTTTTCAACATTCGAATCAGCCACATTGAAGAGAACTTGAAGTGGATCAGCCACGAAATCCAACAGACAATTGCTTAAATCGTTTGTGTATCAATTCAGTTATTGAAGCGGGCTGCCGACAAAAACCAGCAGGTAAAGGCATGACCAAACAAACACAAAAATTACTTATACTTACCATCCCTGTAAGTGTATAGTGATAGTCCTTTCTTTATCAATCCAGTTATTCCCTTTCTGAGTAGAAATCTATAGGCAAAAAATGCTCTTCGCATTTCTACTTTTCAGGTATTACATTCTAGTGTGTCCAACTTCTTTCCACACTCCTATTTCTTGTACATATTTCTGTTATGGTCCACGGGAGCCCCAATCCCAATCTATATGCCAAACACATTTACATTTCCAGGGATATGTAACAAACTATTATTTTTTTCATATATTCCAAATAAAACGATTCTTTTGTCTCCTTATATATTTATGTCTTCCTAGATTTTTTATCTTCAGCTATGCTGAATGTAAAGTCATTTTGTTTATTTTATCTCTATTCTCTTTTTTTCTTTTCCAAAATAAAGTATGACAAAAATCAATCACTCAAATTCGACATATAATATTTCACACATATATATGTTTCTTTAAATTTCCAGGAATATGTAACACGTTTAATTTTTTTTCCAATTTTCAGCCCGCTAGCTCGACAACCCGTGCTCTGAAAATTTCCTAAGTATATAATCTGGGCTCCTTCACACTATATAGAATGAGGGATCCATGCTTTCTCTATAAAAGTACATATTTCATATGTATAAAAGTAAATATCTACTTTGAAAAATTACGTTTCTGCTATGTACAGTTTATGCTCTCGAGGAACCTATAGTTTGATACATTCCAATTTCTTGTATCCACAAGCCCCTGTTTTAAAGAAAAATAATTCTGGAATGCTATTTATTTGGTCCTCCTATCCACCACCTTGTGTAACAAACATTGGTACTATATTTTTTGTACATTTGTCCACCACCGTGTGTAAAACCTATGTAAAGAAAAGTAATTCCCGAATGTTAAATTTTTGGGACACGATCCCCTTGAAATTCAAATAGTCCATAGGTCCCATTATCAATTTGTACATCATGGAACTTTCAGTGCTATTTGAAGGTCATGGAACAACAAAAACCCTCTTTTCAGGTCCCCAGCCCGAGAACCCACGATCCAAAAACTGGCTAAGTATGGAATGAGGGTTCCGTCAATGCTCTAATTCTGAAAGGCTAGTTTTCCTCCTGCTTTTATGTGTTCCTAGATTTTTCATTTTTAG